>LOEQ01002246.1:94377-110441 GCA_001685075.1 Bramus lutescens | reverse complement strand
TGGGAGGGAAATGGGAGGAGGTGGAAATTTTTAATAAAAAAGTATAAAAAAAACGGTTTTTAATAAGTCAAGGACTTGAATGGTAGGCCTTAAACATTTTAAACTTTGTGAGAACAAGGAAAATTCTCAAGGCGAGATAAGTAGGCAACAACTTTTTAGAAGTACTTTGATAAGGAAGAAAATAATATCAAGAATGAACAAACTGGATCCCAGAAAATGTCTAAAACATTTTCTGCAATGCATTGCAAACCATATGGAATCTATATTGAAGTTTATCACACACCTTGTTTTATAACTGAAAGTCTCTAGTGAACATACCCTATATATTCTTCCAAATCCATCTTTTTTTCACCGTGCTGTTCACAGTCATCAGAAAATAATGGTTAGCATTGACATCCATCATCCGGTGAATGAATAATGAAATATTACTAAGTTGTGAACAGAAATGATGTTTTGGTATGCATTCAAAAATGGCTACGATGGTCACCAATTATTGTCAGCTAAATAAGCCTATCTCAAACATAAAATCACTGTAATTCCTTTCATATGAAGCATCTAGATTTCAATTTATAGATGAATGCTTGTGCGGATCACAAAATTGGACATGGGTTTATCAGGGAAGAAAAAGAGGAAGGAATGGGGAGAAGGAAAGTGGAGGCAATAGCACCGAGGTGAAGTGGAAGTATCATGGATGCCGCAGAAGGGAAAAGAACTCAGGGACATGGACAGAAAAAGACAACGGGGAGGAGATGAATAAATAACAATGTGTGTATAAAAGCGCCCAAATGAAGCCACACATATTGCACTATAGTTATTAAATTAGTACATACATACAATAAAGTATATCTGTACAAGCTGGCATATATATGCATAAATTGTCATATTTTATTAATTACGTGCTTTATGTTATAAACTAATGGATAGATTAGCGATAACGACCAATGATATCAGTGATGCCTGTATAGAAAATATAGTTACTTGAACTACTATTATTCTGTCATGATGAATGTCATCAATGTTTAGTTAGTATTTTTCTTTATCATATAAAGTAACAGTAGAAACTATACATAATTTAATTTTAGATACTGAAGTATTAAATTGCATTAGATTTGATAGTTCTTTTCAAAAAACAATCCTATGTACTTATCACTCAAACTAAGTTGTACGTAAGATTTTATGAAAAGTCCTAAAATAAGAGACACAAATTGTTCATATGTGAATTTTTAATTAATTTCTTAAAAGAAAAAAATAATGATTCTAGCTCATGGCATGAAAAGGCCATTTGTATTTTTTTCTTAAACAAGAATGCAATAGGATTGAAATCTCTCAAGGAGGTATAAGCCTCTAAAGAAAGTAGACAAATTTCTATGGAAATAAGCTTTAGCTCCAGGGAAAATCATAAATTAGAGTGTTTTTGAATAGAGAGACTTGGGAGTTAGCAACACACTGCTGTCAGATTACCTAGCTCGCCGATTTTTTGAAGTTTCTTATTTCTCTTAGGATTACTCCACACATTCTATTTATTTCACGTCTTTTAGGTTCCTGCTCCTTAGATCATTCTTTTCAGAAATGAAGAATTTTAGGGCAACTTTATTTTAAAACATTAAGCTTCTGTTTGCAGCAAAAATTAATATATTACCCCTCAATTTACCTTCAGCTGGTCAGTGATGTTAGACCACTTTTAAATGCTAACAGCATTAAAAACATTAAGACAATTTTACGGACAATCACACCTGAAACTGGGAGTTGCATAAAACCTTTGTTATGAAAAATTATCTTCATAAGTATCCGTACCTTATAGATATTGGTTGCACGTGCTCGTGTTTTTGTGATGTGTTTATGGTACCAAAATGGCTTATGAATGAATGACCATATTGATCATAAAACAGATAGCAAAATACTTTCTTGATTTGTGGTGGGCATATTTTTGATAAGCCTCGGAATATTAGTGATGGCATTTGCAACTAGAACTAGTACACAACAACATCAGAGACAATAAATTTGTCTTGTGAAAAATATTAGTCATGTAGATCCAGTTTACATCAACCTGTTTGGTTGAATTACCTGTGGAAATGCATCCCTGACTTTTGAACTACTGCAATGTTTATAACTGACTGACTTGAATAGAGTAGAGCTACTTTGTAAACACATCCAGCATGGCCTTGTGCCACTTGAAACTCCCCCAAGACCCAGCTCTCTATCACTGACTTCATATGTCTTACTTGCTTTTTTCTCGTCTCCTAACAATGATGGTTTAATGTAAGCTTTTTACTGACTCACATTCCCATTACTATATAGTTTTTTTTTTTTGAGATGGGGTTACTCTGTAGCTTGGAATCTATCCTGGAACTCACTCTGGCGACCAGGCTGGCTTTGATATCATAGATATCCGCTTACCTCTGCCTCCCAAGTGCTAGAATTAAAGGTGTGCACCACGACTCCACCACTTCTTGGTCAAGCAATTTTTTCATATATATTGCTTCTACCCAGTTTTCTTCTGTACCTACCCTCACATAGTCTGCCTTACATTAAGTTTTCCTTATATGTAAGATTGATGATCTTTTTTCTGAAGGTAATAGTTTTATACTAAAATGCTAAAATCATCCTCTTTAGCATAGACACAAATAAACACACAGAAACTATATTACTTAAATCACTGCTTGGTCTATTAGCTGTAGCTTCTTATCAGCTAGGTCTTATGCCCTAAACTAGCCCATCTCCATTAATCTGTGTATCACCACAAGGCTGTGGCTTACTGCGTAAAGTTCTGATGTCTGTCTCCAGTTGGCTACATAGTTTCTCTCTGACTCTGCCTTATTTCTCCTGGCATTTAGTTTAGTTCCCCACCTAGGTCTGCTTTAGCCTGTCACAGACCCAAAACAGCTACTTTATTAACCAATGCTATTCATAGCATACAGAGGGAATCCCACATCACCTCTTGTTTTCTGTTTAAACAAAAAGAATTTTTAACTTTAAAGTGGGAAAATTACTTATAACAAAACAGTTATCAAGCAATAATTAGTTACAATATTTACATATACTTTATCTTTTATTATAAATAAGGAAAATTATAACTATATATTCTTCAACTCCATCAAAGACTCCAGAAGGAATAATATTACCTAAGTAATCAGGAAGTACACTGTCAGCAACTTCCAAAATTCTAGAATTCACAGAGACATCCAACTGCCTGGACAGTCACCCAAAGTTCTGTATCTTTGGAGTATCCATATTCAGCCTACAGGCCCATAGTATCCAGCAGACTTTCCTACAAAGCAAGAAATTTCAAAGACAGTTCTGCCTATATTGGCAATTTGTCAATCACTTTTTCTGTGTCCTGCAGAATGTCTAGCATAATCTTTCATGAAACAGGAACCCTGAATACTATCTCACCTTTAGGCAAGTTCAGCAGTCTTTTTTCTGTGGGTCCTGCATGTCCTGTTCACACAGCATACCATCAAGAAGTTCAGGCAAGATCAGTTTCTTTCCCAAATGTTTAGCAAACTCCATCAGGAACTTCTTCAATGCCTATCTTCGTCTTGAAGTAATTGGTGCTGCCAGGATTAGATGTGTCTCATTGTCATGAAAATCCTAAGTATTAAAACATTTTAAATGCCATATTCTGTAGGTTTGAAGAATACCTATCCATCTGAAATACACCTCCATAGATCTACAAGTTTGACTATTATAGATGATTATCTATTTACCTATAATTCTTAATTATACATTATATTTTAAATGAGCTTCACAAATACAATACCTTAATCAAGAACAGAAATATACATATACACAGTATAACAAAATTGANATATAGGTTTAGCTTAGCAGTCCCCAGAATCAAATATCTCTCTGCAGTCAAAAAATTAAAAGGAAACACAATAATATACATAATCCAGACTCTCTGTGTATTTTTCATCTTTACATGGATTATTTTTTCTCCTTTTAATCTATGAATGTCTATGCTTTATCTCTTTAAAGACATTGTTTTATGTTTTAAAATGATTTACTTCTTTTTATAATTTGCTATACTCTTTTTTTCTTCACTTTCCCAAGTATGCATATATTTTCAAACACACTACGTTTTATTTAGAGGTCTTTTATGTCTGAATCTGTCTTTATTGCATATTTGTAATCCTTTCTGACAAGGAAGGCTTCTTAAAATGTTAAGTACTTCTTAAAAACCTATTGAGCAGCATTGCTAGGGAAAATATTGCTCTGCCTGCTTGCTCTGCCCAGTCTGCCATGGTGGAGGTCCATTCATTGCCTCTAAGACTTCCAGGTGGGAGTCTTCCTCACCACCTCAACTCTGATAACCAATTGGCCCATGTTGCTAACAAGTAACTTCCAGCATGCTGTCCAAAAGCCCCATTTAAATGCATGGCCCAGAAATCCTCCATTTCAAAACCTCTGGTCTTTTTTTCTGCCACCATTGAGTCAGGAAAATGTCTCTCAAAGGAGCCATGGTGTTAAGCTGTACTTAACTCTGTTTTTTGTTTGTTTTTTTTTGGGGGGGGTTGTTTTGTTTGTTTTTTGCTTATAATTCTGTCCCAAACTATCTCAGGTTTTAAGTGGATTTAGTTGGCCACATTGGCACCAATTTGTAGTAAGAAGCCAATTGTTTGTTTCCTGACCACCTGGCAACTAAGACCTGAAATAACCATACAGGAACTATACTATTTAAATTACTGCTTGGGCCATTAGCTTTACCTTTTTATTGGCTAGGTCTTACATTCTAAACTAGCCCATCTCCATTAATCTGTATACCACCACAAGGCTCTGGCTTACCAGATAAAGTTCTGGTGTCTGTTTCCTGTTGGGCTACATGGCTTCTCTCTAACTCTGCCTTTTTTCTCCCAGCATTTAGTTTAGTTTTCTGTGCCTAGCTGTGCTCTACCCTATCACAGGCCCAAAACAACATATTTATTAACCAATGGTATTCACAGCATAAAGAGGGAGACACACATAAAGATGTGTTTAAATAAATATCTTTTTTAACAACTATATAACAAGAACAAATACCATTTTGTTTTTCACTTGATAATTTTCTTAATATATAACTCACTGAATATCTGACTCTTCAATTTGCGGCAAATTTCTCTTCAAATAATACTTCTCAAATATTGTTTTGAGAAAGAAATAAAAGTCAATAACACCTTGTCTTAGTCTCTTGTTCATATTTAAGTCCAAAAATGTTTTTATTAAGCATTTTCTTCTGATAAAATGTGATTATACATTTTTGTACGCAGGGTCTTGTGTTATCCAGACAAAGTGAACCTGTAAAGTGTTCAGTCCTGGGTAAACTACAATGGATTTGCCTTAGAGAAACCAGTAGCTTCAAATTTTGATAAGGTTGAAGAAGAAGTTCAACCTCTCTATTTGTGAAGTTATAGGAGCAGGAAACTCTTCCTGCAGAATGAACACCTAATTTAGAATGCAAAAGAATGGAGACAATCTGGGAGTATACATTTTATAGCACATAGATTCCAGTATACCACACACAACCTATCTTCACCCTATTAGATGCTGAAAAGAATCCAATTTCCAGCATATAAGGAAATACAAAGTTGAAATCATTTTCTTCCCTTACCTGCTGTGTTTCATCAAAAGCCTGTAGATGTTTCTTTCTCATGCTGCTCGATGGTTCTCTCAGTACCCATTGTGGGTCTGAGCATTGCTCAAATAATAAATCCTGTGCCTTTGCTCAGAGAAGCACTGAGAAGGTTTATTTATCTACAGGTTTTCTTTTAACAGACCCTATGTAGACTAGGCTGTAGTGATAGACTGTTACTGCTGTAAAAAAAGAGATAATGTCACTGGATTCAAATTTGTAAAACATTAAAAATAAATTGATAATACAATGCTGTACCAGCTTCCTTGGCACTTGCCAGACCTGGTATATCTGTGGCATCTATTCACTCTGAGATCTGGCCATAATTCTTCATTTGCATAAGGTCTTAGATGTCTAGATCAAGGGATTCTGAAAAAAGCAGATAAAGTTAATCTGATTCCAAGTAGTCTAGATATGAGAAAGGCACTTAGAAAACAGACTGTATAGGTGCTTATAGATCCAACACACAGCCTGTTTAAAGTTTTTTGGAAGCAAATCCAAACTTGGAAACTCCAAGACCACAATTGTCAAGTTCTACAATTTCTTTTAAACAAAAGCTAAATAAACAAGAACCCCAGTCAGGTATGGTAGCAAATGCTTTTACTTGCTGTGCTCTGGAGACAGAGGCAGGTGTAACTCTGAGTGTTCTAGGAGAGCCTTCTCTATTTAGTGAGAGTTCTAGATCATTGAAAGACTCGATCTCAAGCATCAACAACAACAAAATAAGTTTATGCTATTATTTCCATATATTCTGAAAAAAATTACCCCGATACTTGCACACATAAGCTTAAATATTAATTATTGACTTTTAAGAGGCAAGTATTTTCTCAAATTTCAGAGACTCAAATTGCCATTAAGAATATGGAAATATTTCCCTTTCTATTCTTTATTCTTCCCTTTTTAAAATTTTTGCCTTTTTGGTTGTTTCATTATATTTCCATCTCTTCACAAATATCAAGTAATTGTGGGAATATAAAACAGAAAAGAACAAACACAAGTATTTTTCTTTGTTAGTTAACCTAAGAGAGGAGCATTTAAAATTATATAAACACTACCTGTAGTATAGAAAAGGAAAATGCAATGTATCAGTGAAACAATATGATCAAGACAATTTTTATGCTAACTAATACAACATAGGTAGTAAAATGTGGTGAAATGTGGGCAAACCCACCACAAGTGTATTAGTAATGCCGATATCAAAAATGTGTATTGATAGTCACAACAGTAATACACTAGAAAGCTACCATTTTTCTTCAATTTAGGGAAACTAATGGGCAAGGAAGTGGGAAAAGACGCCCATAGCTTTGAAAATCTGGTAAGAATTTCACTCTTGCAACAGACATGTTGACAGGTTGAAACATTTTAATGAAGAAAGGAAGACCTTAATTTCTCATCCACCCACCACTTCTGGATTTCTACTAGACCACTGACTAGCTAAATCCTACTGGGTACATTCTGGAAAGTGAACATACTGGGAAATGTGAAAAACAAAATTTCAAGAAAGAGAGTCTTGAAATCATGATGAACCAAGGGAAGAGCTCAACGTGGTTCTGAAGGCTAAAAATCCTACTAAGCAATGTGGACTGTTAAAAACTAATCAGTATTGTGAAGTTTCATGGAAAGATAGGAAAAGAAATTTTGGTTAAAGATAACAGTTCATCCAGATGCTTGAGAACAGAAGGGACATATTGACACATTGTTTTCTAGTTTCAAATTCATATTTCACAGAACCAAACTTATTATAAAATTAAAAGCATGAAATAATCAATGTTTAACATATACAACCATGTTGCTACTAGCAAGACAACTTATTTTCTATTGAGCCACTAGTCATTAATAAAATAAAAGATTAAAAGAGAGACTGAAGACAAATAATGTGAGTCTCTTAAAATTTCTTTATAAGTGCTTATGTTATAGACACTTATAGAACATTCATATTTGAATTCTTTCATGGGTCACAAAAATGTGTGCTCTGTTTTCTAATGTGTAGTTTTCGTTTGTGTGCCTTCTAATTAGTCTGAAATTTTGTTATTCAATTCAATTTTTGTTATTTCCCCTATAAAATAAAAGCTAATCAAAATTTGCTAACTTCTTCCATTTTTTTGCTAATTGCACCTTACATCATTTCAAATATAGGAAGTAACTATAAGGGAATATGTTCAGTAGCAAACAGTAACTCTTAAAGTATAGATAATTCATGCTCATAAAGAAATATCAAAGCTTTACCTCCAGTAACCATATATACCAATAATTTAGGTAGATGGTTTTACCATCATTTATCAAAGACTTTCCAGAAATTATCAATAGATTGCACAACATCAAGTTCAATAAGTTAAAGCAGAAAATATGAATTCATGTTACTAAATAATAAGCTCCGCTGTGCCCCAAAATCCTTTCCATATTGCAACATGCTTTTACTTGCAGATCATGGCCTTAAAAAAAAAACACACAGATGTACTGTCAACAATGGATGGCTTATCTAATACAGAGATAAAGGATTCTGTAGGGTCATATAATCAATGACTTTTCTCTTCATGAACCATATCTCTGTTTGATACACAAAGCACAAGGCAATAAACACTTCTCCCAGAAATTGTATCAGTATCATTCAGTTCCTTTCTCTTCGAAAACAGAAAGATGAACAAAGGCCCCTATCCTCTCTTCCACCAGTGATTATACTTCTATCAGCTTTACGAGTGTGAGACTAAGGGTTAAAGAATGAAGGAGAATTGGTAAATTGTCTTAACAATGCAAATGTATTTCTCTTCAAGAATTTTACCATGAACATAAAATCATAAACCTTTTACCAAAAATTGCATCAAATAAAGTAGAGAATAAATGGTATTTCAATTGGAATAAGATATTTGATATTTTTACACAAGGTTGGAAGAATTGGTGTTGAAACTTCCATTTAGATCAATACTTCTATTTAGAAAATAAAAGGAAACAGTTAATCAACATAGAAAGCAAAATTTCAATAAGTCCAATTAGAATGTTTTTTAAAATTGAAGCTATTAATATTTTTTCAGAATCAAAATTAATTCTTTAGAAAAAAACAGCGAAGAAGATAGGTATTTGTATATTTTTTATTATTTAGAGTATTTTAATTAATTGCTTTGGTTGTTTTTCTTCTATATTGAAAACACAAAGTCACAAACCTTCAGTGTATGGCTAAAAGGCCTTCTGCATGTATGCATGCATTTAACAAAAAGCCATTGAAAGAATAATTACTTTATAACAATGTTTCCCTCTTTATTGCTACCAATGTTGTACCACCTGCATATCTCTTTATCTTTAATGTTATTTATCATTAAATGTTGGTTTTATTTGTCAAACTTCAATGAATTCCAAAGTAAAGAATGATTTATATCTTGCTATTGTTAAGATAATTACACACAGACACATACACACACTATGCAAATTTATACATTGATTACATTATATTAAGTAAATTGCTGCATATGACTATAAATCATTCAGACGATTATCATAATTGTTAGAGAATTACACATATTATCTTCTTTATTGGTTCAATTGCCCAAGATTTTACATATATGCCAGTTGTTTTGTTCAATTCATTTGCTGAAGGGTTTATATTACAATTTCTAACAGAAATTTAAGATTTGCTCTTTTTTGTTCGTTTTTGCTTCCTATATTTTGACACTATCCAATGTACAAACATTTAAGATCATTACTTATCCTTGGTGGAATGTTTTCCTGATGATATTATATCCCCCAATTTATCTAGGATTTTTCTGCTTTCTAATTTACAAGGTAAAACATGATTCATTTCAGTTTCATTTAATGAAATTTAATTTGTTTTACGCAATAATTTCTTTGTGTGTTATTCCCACCATTTAAAGACCAACTTTCCAAACTAAATTTGACTTGGGTTTCTTATGAAGTACATATTGTCTGAATTTTATATCTTTGCTGACATTTTCAACTACTTCTTAAATTCTTCATATTGGTGACTTGGTTGTTTTGGTTAGGGTCCCTACTGTTGTGAAGAGACACCATGACCACAGCAAATCTTTTAAGAAAAAAATTTAATTGAGGGAGATTGCTTACAGCTTCAGAGATTCAGTCCAATCATCATGATGGAGAACATGGCAGTGCGCAGGCAGATATGGTACTGGAGTAGTTGAGAGCCCTACTCTTTAAGACAACAGGAAGTCAACTAACAGTAACACTGAGAGAAGCTTGAGCAAAAGAGACCTCAGAACCTGCCTACCCAGTGACATACTTCCTCCAACAAGGCTATACCTCCATGGCCACACTCTGCCTTTGGGGACCTCCCCGACTTTGGAAATGTTTCCAATATAATTTCTTTGATTATTCTCTTACATTCATACATTCATACTTTTCATTATTTGTCTACATCTATGCTACAACTCTGGTTATTCTATCATGCCATGGAATGTTGTTCACTTTTCCCTTAACATGTTTTCCCTCTGAACTTCAGCCTGGTCAAATTTATTCTCTTTCCTCAAAAATTATGATATGTTTGTATTGTCATTTCCACTACATTTAAGGACTCAACTACTAAATCAACTTTTAAAAAATATATTTGTGTGATTACAATTTTCAGTTTCTTGTATTTTCTGAGTATTTCTGAAATTCTTGGTTATTTCACACAGTTTTAGGTATTTCTAGAATATTTTTATCTGACTGTTGAAATTGCTTCTGTTTTGTCTGTCTTCAAATTGTTTTCATATAATACTTCAAGGTGATCCATCTGGTATTGGTATCCACCATCTACTTATATTAGCTATGAAAGTTGTAGTTCTTATTTCAATGGGTGATATTTTACTTGCACCTTTAACTTTGGGTCCTGCTATCTTTGATTTTTTGGCAGTCTATACACATTTTAGATGTGTCAGGCATATGCTGACCTTCTTATGTGCCTCAGCTCCAACTACACTTTAATTTCCAGAACTATTACAAAATTATCTGAGCTTCTTGTTCGATCTGCTGCCATGAAGAGTTCACAGCCTGGTTGTTATTGTAGAATAATTATTGAGTCTGGAACGTGTTCTAACGTATTATAGCAAGTATGGAAGAAAGAGTTTTGCTCTTTCCAGAATTTATGCTGCGATGGAAGAACCATAAAATAAATACAGAAGAAACAGTGTGGAAAGTGTTTCCAGAAGATGTCTACTTTAGAATTCAGATTCGGAATCCAAATGGTTGAACACAGGGTTCAAAAGTAAGTAGAGCAAATGGTCTCTGAATATACAAAAGCAAAATTTAATTTGAAATTAGACAAGTAATAAATAAGAACTATTTCTGGCAGAATGTACCCATGATACATATGTTCACAGAGGTTTCTGTCCTGCCCAGTCCCACAGTAATTTAGCACCAAAGAAACATACAGAGGCCTACATTAATTATAATCTGGTTGGCCTATTAGCTCAGGCTTTCTTATTATCTAACTTATACATCTTTCATTAACCCATAATTCTTGTCTGTGTTAGCCACGTGGCTATGTACCTTCTATCACCAAGGCTTTATCATTTTGTGTCCTCTTCATCTGGGTGTCGACTGTAGACTGAGTCTTTCCTCTTCCTCAAATTCTCCTATCTGGTCATCCCACCTATACTTCCTGCCTGGCTACTGGCCAAATAGCGTTTTATGAAACCAGTACAAGGGACAAATCTTTACAGGGTACAAGACCATTATACCACAGCATATACCATGAAGCTTTATCACAGCCTTGGTTCAGAAGTCACATCATGCACATCTTGTACTGCCCAGGACATCAAACCACACAAAACCAACCACTGTCACCTGCAACACTTTCTTTCATATACAATATGATGACATAAAGTGTGATGTTATATTGTGCGATGCTACTGTACACACCAAGTTTTCTGTAATTACAGGAATGTAATAATTTATTTATGGAAAATACTTTCATATGTCCTTTGCAGGACATGCAAACATCAAAATCTTGTATCATTGAATTATATTATTTCATAATACATGATTTTAAAACTGCTACTTGAGTTGCTGACTGTAGTTTTATAAAATTGGTTTTAAATGAATTTTGGCTTGAGATTAAGACAGAATTTCCAGCACTTCTTCACTGGCACAAATAGACTCCTGCAATTTTGCACTATATATTTATGAAGAGTTGTGTTCTGAGATGTGATGGCAATAAAATCAAAGAATAGATCCCCTCTGAAAAATACTGAAGACGGCCTTTGTTCTTTAGTATCAATTGATCAACGAACATTTGACATTTAAAAATGTAAGTATGTGGATACCATTAGAATTTACATTTATATTCACTAAAAAAATCTGCCATTCTAGCATGAAACCTGGCACCAGAGAATTTTTCAGGAATCACAGAATGACCCCAGCTAAGACCTTAAGCAATAGTGGAGGAAGTGCTGAAAATGGCCTTTCCTTGTAATCAGATTGATGACTACCTTAATTGTCACAATAAAGCCTTTATTCAGCAATTGATGAAAGCATATGCAGAGATACGCAGCTAAGAACTGGGTTGAGCTTCTGGAGATCAGGCCAAGAGAGGAAGGAGCAATAATATGAGCAAAGAGTTCAAGACCATGATGGGGACACCCACTGAAGCATCTGACCTGAGCTTGCAGGAGCTCATTAACTCTGGACTGAGAGTGGGGGGACCTGCATAGGACAAAATTATGCCTTCTGAATGTGGGTGACAGATGTATGGTTGATGCAGTCTTTAGGGCCACTGGCATTGAGACCAGAATTTATCCCTAGTGTTTGAAATGGCTTTTTAGAGCCCATTCATTTTGGAGGGTTACCTTGCTCAGCTGAAATATAGAGGGTAAGGCCATGATCTTGCCTAAAATAAATCTGACAAATTATAACATGGGATATAATGATCTGAATAAGAATGGCATCCATGGGCTCATATATTTAAATGCTTGATCACTAGTTGGTGAGACAGTTTTGGAAGTATTTGGGGGTGTAGCACTATTGAAGGATTGTGCAACTTGGGGAAGCCTTTGAGTTTCAAAATGCAGTGTCATATCCAGTTGTCTTTCTGTCTGCCTCAAGATGTGAGCTCTTAGCTTTTGCTCTAGTGCCACGCCTGCCAGCCACCTCCTTTGTTCCCTACTATGGTGGTCTTAGACTCACCATAATTGTAAGCTTCAAAAACTTCTTCTATATGTTGACTTCACCATAATGCCATTCAAAACAATAGAAAATTAACTAAGAGAAGTATATATACCAAAGAATTATTTTAATATTTTTTTCGAATTTACTATCCACTAATGTTTTATTTCTACCTACATTTTATATGCATATATGCTTGGGGTCAGGTAAAAAGTTTTATGGGCAAGAAAGGGTCACAAATTGATACAGTTTAGAAATCTCAGCTTTAATTTGATGATTAGAATAAAAAAGGATATGGGAAAAGTTACATTTTATTTGGTTATTTTAATTTTTCACAAAAGCGCACATGAGAGAAAAGATCCAAACACAGAAAGAAGCGGGAACAGAGTACTTTATCCAGAAGCAAACATTTAAGTAAGAGGCCCTCAGAGTAGACAGAGTTCAGGTGGTCAGTATTATGGTACAGCTATGGTCAGGGGCCTTGAAATCACACTGAAATCCCTCTAGGAACTCTGCAGAACATTCAGAATTCCTCTTTAATGAGACAATGTAAAGGAGAAGAAGAATCATATGTCAGTCGGTGAGTTACAGTCCCATTGACTGAGCATAAGCCCCATGATACACACTGTGAGATTTCTATCAGTAACTCCTACAATCAAGCACCGATCTGCATTAAACTTTCCTAAGAAACCATGAACAAGGAACTGAAATATGTGGTAATGTTAAGTGTGAAATGTTCTTGGGTGTGAAAAGACAGAAGCATAGCTCATACTTATGATAAACACATGTATAATAGTTCTACTGGTTGAAATACTACAATTTTCTGTCTCATTACAAATATGCCCTACAATATTCAAGTCACACACATTCTCTTTCCTATTCATAAAAACCCCTGCAATTTAACAGCATGGAAATGTTTGTATTGAATTATAGTGACTTTGCTCATATTTTCCCGGTATATAATGACATTTCTAAATCATCTTAATTCTGACTTAAGTATATAATACAAAGAGGTATATATTGAAAGATAATGTCTCCTGCCTATGATTCATTTTTATAACTATATTTGTATTTCTTCAGTAGTACTTACAAAAATATAACAATATTTTGTGACATCTTTTATTCTTGTAAAGAAAATGAGATGCACACAAAGTGCCAACTCTGCTGATTAAAAATGTACATTTTGCAAATTTAATGTAAAATGGGCATAGTATGCCTAAAGCAGGAGCTGCTTTTCAAACAATATGCTTATGTTTTTAATCATACAGAGAGAAAAGGCAGAAGAGCAGCTGGCTTACACTTCTGGAGTCGAACATTCGGGCTTGCATTCTGAATGACTCTTTCCTGACAAGTAAGCCTGAACACGGTATTTCCCTAAATTAGTCTGGCTGGTAATATGTTGATGGGAATTCCAACTCCTTTCTCATTACTTTTAAAAATAAAAAAGCATCATCCTGCCTACAGCACAATGCTTGGCACAAAATGATAGCTTTTCCTTATACTAATAGTGTTCTGGATGTCTGAAAAATCCCCAATTCCAAGCAACACATTCAACAGTAATAGCCTCACCATTTCCAAAGGTTGCTGCCACTGGGGAAGGAAGCAGATATTACTGTTGGTGATTTTATGTCAACTAATAAATTTTATTCCTCTGAGAGTAACTGAGATATATAATCTGGCCTTGTCATTGGTAAAGGTTTTCAATGACTTTTTAGAGATTGTGCAAAGGTCTCCCTTTTATTAGGAAAATTGATCTTGGATTATAAAGGTCAACAAAGTCAAGACTTGATTTTGGTTTCTGCGAATCCTACACAGGCAGCTGCACAGGGGATGCTTTATCTGCTTTATGAGTTAACCCCATCTGTGGGTGCACCTGCGGATTTCGGAAGCATTCACACTTAAAGTGCTAAGCACTTAAATTCAACTGTAAAAAAACACAGCTTAAAAATGGCAGGGTTTGTGTTTGAGAAATGTGTTTTCTAAGCCAATAGGTCTCCGTACTGGAGAGTCAAAATGGCTAAGCTGAAAGTAGGTGGAAATGTGGAATTTCTGGCTCCTGCTAAATGTTGCCATTCTCCTCAGCTGACGAGGACACAAATGCACCTCACTAACTTGCTTCCAGCTGTGATCAAGAGCACGTCATTGTCATATGCACTTTGCTCAGGCAGCTAAGGCATGTGTCTCCAACATTTTACAAATGTCAAAATTTAACTTTCAGAAATCTATGAATGATGTCAAGAAAACTCCTATTTTCTTAACCTATTTGCTTAAAACCTACTGAAATGAACATACAATAATAGAAATACACAGTATCTTTATGTTCAGAAACTGTGATGACACCACATGGAAAAATAACAGCTCATTTTAAAGCAGTTAGGAAGAAACTGAAATATTCCAAATACCAGTAGGCAGCTTTCTAGTTGGGAAGACAAACTATTACAATAAATAAAAATGAGGGTTATGTGGGTAATGTTACCAAACATTAGCAAATAAATGATAGGGAGCAGTTTCTTGGATAGGGGACAAATTGGTCTTTTGGTATATGCCTTTTCCCAATAAAATGGAAGCAGAACACAAGGATATGTAATATATGGATTTCCTTAACAAGGTATTTTTTTCTGTTACTTCTTTTCTTATAAGGAAATGCAGTACAGAAAGGAACTGTGCAATGACACCGCAAAGCCGATGATATGAGCAAAGCCATGTCACATATCATTACAGACAGAACTTGAATGTGACATTCAATTATTAACAAGGTCAGATAAAAAAGTGGAAGAAAACTCTTGAGTCCCCGTATCAGTAAATTTAAAGGAAAATTCTCCTTTAGTATAGCTCCTGCTACCTCTAGGCCTTTGCTCTACTTTTTTTCCCATTTAACTTTAATTGTTTGAGAATATCATATAACTATGTACCATACTTTGAACAAGTCCACCCCAGTTTCCTTTTCCTCCAGTCCTTCCCCTGTCATCCCTACCATTTTGCTTCCCCAAATGCATGTGTGCTTTAAGAAAAACAAGCCCAGTATTCACCTCATCCTCTGTCCCAACAAGGTCGTCCCTCCCTCTCCCTTGGGAGTCTCTTCAAGGCAATTTTTAAATTTTATTTATTTATTTATCCATCTATTTATTTATTTAATTAATTCAATACCCTTTTATTTTTTTATTTATTAAAAATTTCCACCTCCCCCCTCCTCCCATTTCCCTCCCTCTATTCCCACTCTCCCTCTCCCCTCCCTCTCCAGTTCTAATAGAGGGCAGGGTAGCCTACTCTGTGAATGGCTAATATCAAAAACACGATGATAACCTATGCTGGAGAGGATGCGGAGTAAGGGGAACACTCATCCATTGCT
>LOEQ01002246.1:67506-80419 GCA_001685075.1 Bramus lutescens | reverse complement strand
GAGAGAGAGAGAGAGAGAGAGAGAGAGAACCAGAAAAAGACTGATTTTTTTTTTTACTAGGAATATCTCATTTGGTAATGGAGAGAAAAGATTACAACCAGGGATATTTGGCAACATCTGAAAGTACTATGTGCAGTTCTAGTTTAAAGAAAGAGATTTATTTTTGACCATTGGTTTAAAGCAAAAGATCTTGCTAAACATTTTTCAAAACAGATGCATCCAGCCAGAAATGGCAATAGTACTGTGTTTGAAAGGCTATTATTAACCACCAGTGTCATCTTCTCACTACCTCCCTCCTCCTTAGTCTACAAAAGACCAGCTGAATCCAAGGCTGAGGACACTTTGCGTTCTTCCAAGGTTGTGCAGTCGCAGATAATGCAATGTAAAGCAATTTCCTGCTTGAATCAGTTATGCCGTTCAGTCATAATCAAGATGATCATCGAAATAGCTAATGGCAAGCTCCAGCACATAAAACAATCAGTTCCCTGCTTATGTGAAGCAAGGAAGCTAAGATAACCTAGAGCTCAGAAAGCTAGAGAATAACTTGGACTGGCTACACAAAATTAGATGATGCTTGGCCAGTCTTGTGCTGATGGCACTGTCATGCTAATAACACCCGATAATATTTATCCTTTGAATAAAAATGCTTATATCTGTTTGTGAAGTATTATCAGATCAAAACTTTGTGAACTTCTAATACAGCCTTTAACATAAAATATACACATATATATGTATATATATATGAACCTGTCTATAAAATATTTTTAATTTATAGCAATTTTGAAATGAATTACTATGTCATCTGTTCAGTTCACAAGTCACTTGAAATGTAATTCATAATGCAAAAATCCATTTAGTAATAGAGAAAATGAGCTCTCTATCCAAAGAGTCACGGGTCCTTCCTAGGGCATTAAAACCCCATTGTAAAGGGTAGCCACTCAAAACAAATCATGCTTAAAGCTCTTATTTAACAATAAGACATACAAAAACAGTAATGAAAAAATGCACTTACATATCAGAATTTGTACAGAAGCATATTAAAACAACAACAACAAAAAGCTCACCCAAAGTAGCAAATTCTGATGGTTTTAAAAACTTTTGAGTCTAAATTAGAATTCTTCTTTAGAAAAACAACCCACCTCTGAGCTCAGAGCAAAATAATCAATTTCTGTTCACTCTTTACCATGAAAAATAATTGGACCCACACACAGTTGGACTTTGTATTCTACAAGTTAACAATGATGGAAATAACTGATGGGAACTAAAATGCATAACAGTACTGATTGGAAAGCAAGCAACGAATATTTTCTTCTCCAAATAATTTTAGAAGTGAAATAAGGACTATTATTAAACCCTTGGTGACTCTTTAAATTGCTGCTGACACCATGTTTTTGTATTTACATTAACCACTGAATATTTTAAAGGCACATAACAAAAGTGCTAAGCATTAAATTTAAATATAACATGCCTATATGTATTTACAAAGGAGTATTTTTATATGTTCAGCATGAAGATAGGGGTTTAGTAGTTGCTGTATGCTGACAGTTTTTCTCATGCCTGTTACTAGGTTGGTCATTCCTTGGAAGAGGGTGTATCTTGGAATCCTAGAGTGTGATTAGTAGAGTTAATAAACATCAGCCAGCGTTTTCCCCCTCTTTCATGCATATTTAACTGAACCTTTCCTCGTATGTTTTTGCAGGGTACTAAAGCAGAGGCATTGCCACAGTATATCTGTAAACCACATTCCCTTCTTGCTTTTATTTGTGTAGTGAGAGATGCGAGCAGGACACTGGAGGCAAAAATGAATAGAAGCAGAAAAGGAAAGAAGATGATTTTTTTCTTAGCACTATAGAGATCATGTTTCTGGGGCTTTGGATCCATCTCCTCTCCTTCAAGCCTTACTCCTACAGGAAGACCTAGAAGTACCTAAAAAATGTTGAGAACAGGAGATAATTATCCCCGGAAGAGGAAACACCAATCAGTTATCAATTATCAAATGGTCACCCTTGAAAACATACAAGTAACATTATATAGACTGGGGAGGATATTTGTATAATTAGAAATATGTATGTATGGTTTGTGCCTACGTAACAATAATTTAGGAATACCTTTTCAGATAATAAATGTTCTCCAGGACTTTCTGTCTGAGACATGGTTAGCACTGAAAACATTTGATTACAGCTTTACAATTGCTTATATCACAAAGGGGAAACATAAAAATAGAAAAATTACACTAGCATATTAAGACCTTTTTTGACTTCTCAAATATCCTTGAGTATTTTTAATTAATGTCTTCTCACTCATAAATTTCTCATTGTAGAAAGAAAGAAAGGATGTTTCTATCACTGATAGGACACAAGAATTATCTTGAAAATAAAAGCAAACAAATTTAGAGCAGTTGCTTGCATGAACAAATAGTTCACGCAATGGCCACAATCATAATTGCTAGTGCCTGCTTCTGTATGAGATTGTGCACCGTAAGTTCTGGACAACTGAACTTTCCCCAGAAATAGTACTTCCTCCCATTGAGGATCATAGCCTTCCTTCTGTCTCCTGGCTCCATAAGCCTAAGCAACTGGCAACTAAAACAAAATCAAGGATACATTGTAAAGCATTCTAGCAGAAACCTCCGTCAACCTTTCATTGAGCCATAGATTCCAGACACTGTTTAAAAATTCCATGTTCCCTGGGAATACACACTTTCAGTTTACAAAGAAACCTGAAAATTCTATAGTCTAAGAAGTCTGAAGTGGAAACACATTGATTTTCAGAGTGTAAACTGGAGATTAAAAAGTAGTGGGAAACAAAACAAAATTTTGAAAGAGTCAGAGAGCAGAAATCCCCAGCGTTTTGAAAGCACATGGATGAATAGATGAGTGGAATGTGCAAATAGATGACAGGAACCTGGTTCCGTGTCTGACATGAGAAATCTAAAGGATTCCCAATTTATATGTGGCATTCGTTAAAGCCTCAGAGACAGGCAGCAGCAAGGCCTCATAGGTGCAATGGTTATATGATAAGAGTTGGTGGATCTACTGAAACCTTGGAAAGAGAGTGAAGTTTCCTCACCAACTCTGTCACTTTTCAGAGGCTCAGTCTTTGTAGATCATAAAGTGAAATTTCTCTGGTCTCAAGAGATGGAAAACTAAATCTCAAACAATAGAACTGAATATATCAGCCTATTTGACATGGAAGCTTCAAAAGTCCTTCCACTGTTAATCTTTGAGAATGTGAGCAGACATGTCCTCTGAGAAGGCAAGGCAGTCCTTTGTGCTTAATCTGACAGGTTTGAGGACACCACTGATGTGAAGTTGAGGGAAGTCACAGAGTGTTCTGAAAGGCATAGAAAAGAGTAAAAATACAGGAAAATAACTGAACTGATACTTTGACTTTATTCCTATATCCACTGTATTTTCATTAAGTGTAGCTTAATGTAAATTTTACTTAATATGGTGTCAGTTTTCACAAATACTACAAAAGATAAAAAAGTAAAATCTTCCATTATCATAAATCAGTGAAGGCTGGTCCCAGAACTCTGCTTTTTATACTGGGAACCTGGGGAGGGGTTTGTAAATTTCTTAATAACTCTTATGATATGTTACTAAAAAAAAGTTTAAAATTAGATTGACAGTTTTCTGAGTTTTTATCATATTTCAAGAGTTCATTGTCTCTATAATGGTGCTGAGTTTGGACCTGGACTCTTGAGATTGCTAGGAAAAGTCCTTTCCCATTGATCTATATAAACAGCACAATTGGCTCCTTTCCCTCAAAGGAAATGGAATAATCTTTTGTTTCTATTTGGCCAGTTTCAAACAGTTCAAATAAACAAAAACTTAACTAAATTAAATATACTTTTTTTTCTTTAAAATGTTCCCTTCAGTTAACAGGTGAATACTCTGTGAACAACAAGACCTTCAAGTCTAAGAAGAGACTTAAGTGACTACAAGGTCACCTTCTTATTCCAACCATTATGCCCAAAACCAAGGTGAAAAATTAAACTATTTAATGAATTATATTTCCTATGACTTAAGCTTTCATATATTCCCATGTCAACATGTTTTTAAATATTATGATTATAATGCCCAGAACTGCAAACAAGTTTGTCAGATACTCATTTTTAAAAGGAAAATAAGAATTAACTTGTACCTGGCTGGAAGACAACAATAATATGAAATTTCAAATACCAGACTGTCTGGTTCTCAATTTGGGTTTGAACACACAAGTGGGGGCCAGTGATGAAAAGTTGTGTTATCAGAATAGTTTTTTTAAGTATTAATAGATAATTGAATACAAAAATGAGGCATGATCACCAAATAAATATACATATTAGTTAAATGGTAGTACATATCCATTTATTTTTCACAGAAATCATAAAAATAGCTATTTCACTGAAGCAGGTAATGAGATTCATACAAACATTAAGCAGTTTGATCAAGGTCACAAAACTAATAATTGATGTTAAGAGATTTTTTTTACTAATCTGAAATCAAGGTCCAGGAATGTTCTATTCGCTGTTCCTATGTTTGCTTAATACTCCCAATGGCTACTGATGAATCCCAAAGCAGTTAAGTTACAATACCATTAACCTAATTTCCTTCTCTTACAAACAGTATACTTCATCCAGGTTGATTTAATATATACCCAAGACATACATAGCTTCCACTCAGACTATCAATTCTTCTTGGAGAGTCTCCATCTGTCGTTTCTCTTCCACAGCCAAAGAAAATGCCTCTTCACCCAATTAATGTGCTTTGGTCAACAGAACAGTCACATTCAGACCTTTCTATGCCCAAGCTGTATGCATTTGTCACTGGTAGCCATGCGTTTATTCATTTTGTTATTTATTAATGGTCCTTAACCATAGTAGTAATGACATTTGGATACTTACTAGAAATGTAAAGTTTTAGACCCTAACTTTACCCACAAAAATAGAAACTCTTACTGTGATGTCCAGAAAATTGAGGATAAGTTAAGTCTCTAGGTGATTATGCAGTAAGAGAAAATACAGAAACCTCTAAACTATATAAGAAAATCATTATTTCCCAATCATATACTAGACCTATAGGCATGCATTTTGTGCTATGTTCTCACAGAGCTATTCTCTTTTATTAAATTTCTGGAGTAGAAATGTTGGTATAGAAATCTGAGAAGTCTCTTTAAGCACTGGTTCTATCTGAATACTGAGGTATGAGGAAAAATTAACACTTTGCCTCAAGAAGACAGTTGGCCAATCTACATGCTGGTTGCCCAGAAAGAATAAATACTTACTGGCACCTTAATATAACATAGTTTTATTGTTCCTAAAGAATTCAAATTTCCCAAAGTTAAAATCCACCTTTGAATTTATCAGTTGGAGAAGCAGTATGTATGGCTCCCAAAAGTGAGGATGGTATAGCATGATGCAGATTATCCGCATGAAGGCCTAAAATAAAACTGCAATTGCCACTTATCTCTATTATGTCAGCGTTGAGGCTTCAGTAATGAATTGTTTAGACAGAACAAATGGAATTGACCTACAATTACAGCAAATCTGCTTCCATACTTGGCAGTTCTGTCACTTCCCAGAGTAGTGATTAGGGAGTAAACTGCATGAAGCCAAAAGTCTTGGAACAATGGAAATATGGGCTAGTGTGTTGGTTGACTTTAATAAAATGTAAAAATACATTAAAATTACTCTTCTAATAATTATGTAAAACATGATCATGCTATGTTGTTATTTTACTCCATATTATATTAATAGTCAAAATATTTAATATAGTACAAGGAAACAAATAGATATCAATGCTAGTATATGAACACCATTATGTGTTTTAAACGCATTATTTCATGATACTCTTCTTTTCTCTTATTTATTTGGGTAAGTAACATTGATCATAAATCCCAGAAACTTTGGGCATTATTTTAAGGAAAGAGAAAACAGTGGTGGAAAATGAAGCTTTCTAGTTAGTACCAGAATTATGAGAATGCTTAAAATGTCCTATTTCCTTGACATCAGGTATATGATTATATCGATATAGAAGAAACGCCAACCAATGATGCTATCTTTCTACTCTACTTATTTGTTCGACTAATGGAAATGGAAGAAAACAGAATTAGAGTTGGACATTAAAATATATTATATACTCTGTGTGTTGCTAGAGAAATGACAACAACTTAAAAACAAATGGTTTCTTCATATAATTCAAATCGATTGGTTTCATTCCTTATAAGTTAACTTAGGAGGCCTTGTTAAAAAGACAAGACAGATTTCCAACAGCACCTAATAACGCAGCTAATATGTACAGCTCAGGGAACACCAAGCAAAATTTCTCCGTTACAGTTGGATTATAGTTGGAGTTATGTTACTCAGAATGTTCAGGGCTTTCTTTCACATATTCAACATCAAAACACAGAAATTAAAAATGATAAATAGCTTGGATATTTATACCTACTCTTTTACAGTAACAAGGAAATACCAGAATTTTAATGTTGTGTAATTTTAAGGGCTTGGATCTACCAGGAATTGTGAACCAGAATTAAGTACAAAAATCCATGGATGTTTGGCACACTCTTAAAAATAACATGGGCTTGTTTCTTTGCACGTGTTCAGCACAGCTTTTCATATTATTATGATGAAGTATAATCAAAACACATGATGTAATCCTACTCTCCAGGAGAAAAGAAGAAAGGGAAGTTCTGTGTGCCTTTTGGGACACTGTTAATAGAAAAGCAAATTTAAGAATATTTCAACCTGTGTGTCCAAGCACACTGGTAATTGAGAAAGATAAACAGTCAGAATGAAACCAGATGGAGAAATGTGACATTCTCTAAAATATATTATTGGAAAAAAATACAGTGTTCCAGGGAAAACTGTGGAAAACCCTGTGAAATCAAACAGTTCAAATTCCTAATGTTTGTATGCTTCAGATACTGTCATATGAAGACAGATATTCCTTAGGCCATGGGTATAGCAATTAAACATGTCCACTAATAATTGAGCATAGGAAAAACACCTTCAGAATAAGTTGTTAACATTTGCTGGACATCCCTCAAATTACTGATTGTCATTCATGTACCTTATTCAACTTGGTTTTCAATCTTTTCTCCTCTAAAACTGAAATTTCTTCTTTTGACCTTCAAAATACTTACATGAAGGAACACACCTATTCGGATCTTGCTTGTGTTTCATGGACACTCTTAGTGTCCAAGCCATTCTCTCTTGACCCTGAATTATTTTTCATTTAGTATTGTCTGGAAAAATGAAGGGAAAATTATATGCAACACCTTAATAATTTCTTTCTTCAATGAAGACACATAAAAGAAAAGTTTAAAATATGAATATAAAAGAGTTTTAATGGAAGTCATCCAAGTTCTTCATGATTTTTGGAGATATATCAGATCTGAAGCTGAGAAGCATACTATCACCAACAGAGAATATACAAAATAGAATGATCATAATAGTTATACACAGCATAATAAAAAGTAAAGGAAAATTGATCATAAGGAGTTTGTGTGTGTGGGTGGGTGTGTGTATGTGTGGGTGTGGGTGTGCAGTTATTTGTCATTGTTCTACGTACTGTTTCATTTATAATGAGAATCATACTTTCCAAATTTTGGACATTCCTTGAGTACATGCCATAAAAAGTCAATAACATATGTTTATAGTTAAAAATGTATAATTAATAATATTGATGAAAAATAAGTATTGATTAATGTAAATTTAAGAATAAGAAATTATTTAAGAAGTGAAGTTACATCATAAAGTATCTTAACTCATTTATTATCTTATTATGTTCTTAGATATCTTGATTTTCAAGCAGCAATTCAGTGATGAATTTGGAGTCAATAGTGTGTTAGCCACAGTGGAAAGAAAATGAGTAATCTTAGACTTCTGCCAAAAAAAAAACCCTTAAACTAATATTGTTGAAAGGTATGAGGAGCTAGTCTTGGATAAAGTTGTATAAAGATAAATGAAATAAAGCATCATAAGATAAGTATGCTGGTGTGGTAGTTATCCGTGCAATGTGATGCTGAAGTTGAGTCAGAATGGGGAAATAGATATCGAACACTGCACAGAATGTAGGGGTCTAGTCATACATTCCAAAGGATTTGCCTAATGTTCACAAAAGTGCTAGGTTTTATACAGTAGAGGACAATAAATGACTATTAAAGAGGCTAAGGATGCCATGAGAGAATTTGGCTCCAGACTTGTCACATTCCTCCCTCTCTATGTCACAGAGGTTTTACTAAGTTCCTTTGCCTTGCGGAAGCTACTGCAGAAGATATGGTTCTTTCCACAAACCCTCCTACACAATCTGAGAGTTCTTTGATTTTGTGCTTTCTATTTCCATCTATAATCTAGGTTCTTTTCTTTTCTTTCTGTTTTTCCCCCTTTGGATATGCCATCCACTTTAGATGTTAAAGGCACATTGACTATTGGAATTGAGTAGATTATTCCACATTTGGATTTGTATCTGCCCGTTTCTGTCTAAGAGGCATTTCTTTCTCTTCTCTCTGAAGCACCTCTTATCTACATTTGTCACCCACTTCCAGACCCAATCATTTGTGTGGGAAAATAGTGAGGACCCATTGTGTCTTGGACTTTTTGTGGGATTCAATTGCTCTCTTCAATTTTCTAAGTGAAGTCTTCCATGTTCTTTCCTCTGAACCACATGGTGTTTATTTTTTCACATCTTACTCCATAGCAAATCATCAGTGTTTCTTGAAGTTATTCTTAAAGCTCAGAGAAAAATAAAATGCCACAGAAATCTCAAGATGTGAATTCACTTCTCCTTTTAGACAGTATACAAATTGCAAATAAATGTTAGAATTTGGTGCTCAATGTGTAGAGAATGAAGATTAGATCTACAATGGCATATAAATACATAATTTTATAATACTTTAAATAGACAAACAAATAAGGAAGCCTCCAATAAGTGGGGAGGACACAGAACAACAATTGTTCTATCAATTTAGTCATTACTAATAGGAGAGGAAAAGACTTTGATTGGCAGTATCTTGTAAAGGGTGAAGATATAAAAAGTTGATCATGTTAAATTAATTGAAAGTATCCGAAAAATTAAAAATATTTTTATGACTTTATTTTCCTATCCAATCATGAGAATTAAGGAAGAATCCCATATAGTTAATATAAGCAACAGAAAGGGAGGGGGAGAGAGAGAAAATGGATATAAAGTCTTAGAAGAAGAAGGCTTTTGTGTGCTTCCTTGACAAGAGCTGCTACATACAATTCATGAAGGTGCTGGAGCAAACTGTCAATTCGCAATAACTCTTTCTCCTTCTGGTGTAATCTCATAATAGTCTTCTTGGATTTTTATGTATTATAAAAACCGAAAAGGAGCCTTAGGCTTATATGTTTTTGTTTAATTCTGCTATGCATTTTTCCACATCACAGTACAATTATTATGATAGCATCATACAGTTTTTGGTCTATTAAGACCTTATTTTTGAGAAGTAGATTAGATCACTGATATAAAACTTTAAAAAGTTATGATGATCTCTGAGACCCTGATGTCATATCAGTTACAGATATTATTCAGCATTCCATAGTTCATTTGGCTAAATATAATAAAATATTTATGAGAAAAATACATGGTGAGACAGGAGGAATTTGGCAGAATTTCACATCTTTGCTGGGTTTGCAATTAAGAAAATTTATATTCATGTGGAGACATTACAGAATGATGCTTCTTGTAAGAAGCCCAAATGTGAAGCTGAATTATTCCTTGGGAGGCAGAGGTTATTGACCAAGGGAAAAGAGGGCAAAGGCAGTGGGAACATCACGAGGCACAAGAATACTTGCAAGCAAGAAATTCTGACTTGTCAGTTCTCACAGGAATGACTCAGAATAGATGGAGGAAGACAGATTTGTATAGTCACGAGGAAGATAGAGATGTAGTACATCTGTCAGGACGGAAAGATAAGATTCATCATAATGGCACATCCCAGACAATGGCAAGTAAAGCACTGAATCAGAATACTCAGTACCACATTTCTGTCCATTCACCACAGATTTTGTTATGAGGATAGAAACTTAATGTATAATTGTGCCGGGAATATACTCAGCTAGCTAGGAACATGCCACTGCTGTGGAATAATCCTCTTGTACTCTATAAAACTTGTCACTCGAATTGGTTTAATAAAATGCTCATTGGCCAATAACAAGGCATGAAGTATAGGCAGGGTGACCAAACTAAGAACGATAGGAAGGAGAAGCCAAGAGTCAGAGGGATGCCAGTAGATGTAGAGGGATCAGGAGATGAAAGAGATGAGCGTGCCATGCTAAGAAAGGTATCATCCATCATATGGCAGAGTGTAAATAGGAAATGGGTTAACTTAAAATGTAAGAGCTAGTTAGCAATATACCTTAGCTATTGGTTGAGTATTTAAAATTAATATAAGCCTCAGAGTTGGTTATTTGGCTCAGTTGGTTGGTACTAGAAATACCTGTCTACCTACATGTAAGTGACTAACAATATGATAAAGTAATATTTCCAAGTGACTGGATTTTTTCTAACTATGATCCATGAATTCATTAAAGACTTTTTCTGCGAATTATTCCACAAATTAAATTGACTGTCAAGGTCCCTGTCATACTTAATTAGGATTCTGATTTTTCAGAGTGTAGATTTTGAGGGAAAAAAATTGGGAAAGTTTCTAGATTATCTGATAATGATCCGTAAATTGCAATCTGGGGATTTTTAGGCAGGAAACACAAGTTAATTTCTGAGAGTGCTGGTTAACCACAAACCCACTGTGAGGTTCATTAGGGGGAATATCTTGTAGTTCTTCCACCAAGATTCAAGTCCAAACAGAAAATCCAAAACAAACAAACAAACAAATAAACAACTTTTTTTTTCCCTTGTCCACTGGCTTCTCAGAGGAAAAATAATGTAAAGATGTCCTTCCAGTTCAGGATGCCTACTGGTTATCTATGGAAGCCACACCAAAGCAAATGGAAAACTAAAACATCATTTAACAGGAAAAGGCATTTCAAATTTTAAGCCAAATTAGACACTAAATAAAACACATTTAACATAAAAATGTTAAAAGAAAAAATTAATAATAGGATAAAAAATACTATTGTATGTTCCTATCAAATAATTAAATGTTAAGAGTTAACAGAAGGTATGGGAAATTGCAATATGGCATGTGAGTGATTATCTTGATTCAATTCGCTGGAGTGGAAAAATCCACACACTGTGCATGGCAGCCTTTCCTGGGTGGGATCCTTGGCCATATAAACAGAAAGGGATGTGAGCAGCAGCCTGCAAGCCTTCCTCTCTGTTGTCTGAGTGTGCATTCCAGCTGACCCCAGGATCTTCAAAGATAGATATCTTCAGTTGGATTTATTAAACCTTAATTGCATATAGCCTACAACAATCACCTGTGACCAGAATAGCTTATGTTTGTTACCAGAGTCCTAGGTCAGGACATTAATTCTAGGGATTCCAGCAGACAAGGCTTTTCCATCAACCATCTAAATAAACAGAAAGAAATGTCAAGAGTAGTGAATCCATGAAAGGATTTCCTCAGGACAGCCTTACTAGGGAGTAGGAGGGTCACCTGAATATTTGGACCCGTGTTAAGAGCACTGGCAAGGACTACAGGATGGTGGGGGAAGAAAAGAAACAAAGTCTAAAGAAATATGTGAAATAAACATCAGCAGAACTGTGGTGTGGCCGGTTATTCTCTCTGGTTCTGAAGGGCCTACCTACTTTAGAGAAGTTGTTAATCCACATTAGATCTTATCAGAATAGAATTTCTTCCACCTGGGAAAGTAGCCTCATTTCCTTTCATGGAGCTCTTGATAGCACTGGGTTATTTAAACTGCTAGGGAAATCTTAGAAATGTTTACCTTTACTTTGCTGTCTTTAACCTGTGAACAAATAAGTGAAATTAGAAAGAATTAAGGCGAATCAACCTTCTGGTACCATTTTTGGGGCAGGACAAGATTAAGGCATGTATTTCAAAAAGTCAATAGAAAAATCATTCAAAGTTTAAGTTGGCAAAGAAGAAAATTACAGGCCCAAGTGAAAAGGGAGCACTTCCAGCACAATCAACCATTAAGTTGTTCTTTCTGCCGAGCTCCATTACTATCAGACAAAGTAGATCAGAGAAAAGAGAATTAGCATGCATACAGAGGAATATTTGAGACGATTAAAATGATCATTTCCCTCAAAATGCTTGACAATTTAAGAATGTGTACTAACCAACACTGTTTTAAGTTGTTACAGAGCAAGATTACTAGAATTAAAATGAACTTTGGAAACGTTCATAATTATAGATTAAAAAGAAAGGGATTTTTAATAATCAACATATCTAGGAAGCCATTACCAACAACAGAAAAAAATGAGCCAAAGCAACCAGCAGGTAAAGTGACAAAATTGAAATTATGAATATCATAACAAGTATGAAAATTATGTTTACTTTAAATGCACTTCTTCAAAAAGAGAAAATAAATGTTTAATGTATCTGATGATAAACCCAACTGCCATAAACACAGGATGTTAAAATACAAAGGCTCGTTTCTTATCTCGTGGGATATTTTAAAAAATCAATAATAAAGAAATATAAATTAGTTAAGCAAATTTTGAAATATTGGTTCATTAAGGAAACTAAAATGTTTTTTGAACTGAGTTAAAATGGAACACTAATGAATCAAAATATGTAACATATAGTTACTTCAGCAAGTATTAGAAGAAGAACCTCAATTTTGTAATATGGTTAGATAAGAAAAGTTTCAAATGAACGATATGAACATCTGCCACAATCAACTACATAAAGGAATATAAATCATTAAAAGATGCAAGATAACAGAAATTTATTCACTTGAAACACACATACATACACACAGATGGTGTAGGAGGGTCATCTGTCTATGTGTTACTTTCATTGGTTAATAAAGAAACTG
>LOEQ01002246.1:43832-63139 GCA_001685075.1 Bramus lutescens | reverse complement strand
ATAGTCAATCTGAGGGTGGAAATCAACAAAATAGAAACAGAAAAAACAATCCAAAGAATCAATGAAACAAATAGCTGGTTCTTGGAGAAAACCAAAGTCTCATTTGTAACATTGAAGCAACCAACTTTGGCTAAGGCCAAGATTAACTGACAGACCATTTTCATCAAATTCAGCTGCCGAGAGAGAGAGAGAGAGAGAGAGAGAGAGAGTTCATGTTTCTACAAATTATTTTATAGTACAACAAGACCATGTCCAAAGTTGTCTAGCATCTCAGACCATTGACTGAAGGAGTTCTCACATCATTTCCTTGGTCTCCATGGCTCTACTTCGCCTATTTTGACCATCTCTTTTCCTCAATTTCTCTTCCCCCTTCCCATTCTCCTCAACTCCATTCTGTCTTCCCTTCTCCCCCTGACGCCATGTTCCCAGTTTTCTCAGGAGATAGTTTCCCTTCCCAGGGGATTTTTAAACTTAAATTTAAAACATTTTAGGTAATATTATTGCTTTCCTGTTTTCAAAATTTTGCTGAAAATAGATGAAAATGTAGGAAACTTTAACTGTACTTAGTGTGAAAATAAATCTTTGAAATCTCCTTTAAAATACCATTGCTATTCAAAAAATTATGAACTGCAGGTATCATTGCTAAACAAAATCAGTTTCTAGGCATCTGTCAAAAGAGAATCTAGTGTTTTATTAGTTCATAGTTTTCTTCTATGAAATTACCAAGCCTGCATATCTAAGTTTGATTCCCTGTTTATACATGGTGGGAGGAGATAACAGACTTCCATAAGTTAGCTTTCAGTCTCTACATGTGTGATGGTTCAATCTATGTTTACACATGCACACACACATACACGCACTCACACACAAATAAATAAATATCATGACTGTGACTGATGCTAACACCTGCTGTGAGACAATGGTCTGGTACCCTGTAAAGATTTGTTACTTGTATTTTAATAAAACGCTAATTGGCCAGTAGCCAGGCCATAAGTATAGCCAGAGTGACCAGGCAGGAAGTATAGGTGGGGCAACAAGAACAGGGGTATTCCTGGAAGAGGAATTATTCAGTTTGCAGCCATCACCCAGATGCAGAGGAAGCAAGATGAGAATACCAAGCAACATGGCTAATACAGACAAGAATAATGGGCTAATTTAAGATATACAAAAGAATCAATAGTAAGCCTGAGCTAATAGACCAACCAGTTTATGATTAATGTAGACCTCTGTGTGTTTCTGTGGTTCTGAACAGCTGTAGGTCGGGTGGGACAGAAACATCTGTCAATAAACACCCAAAAGTTAGAATACTACATTTCCCCTTTAATTGTAGTGAAGGCATTATACTTTTAATTGTCTAGAATTTAATTAATTTAACATATTGTTTTCTTTATTAATGTATTCAATATTGCAAAAGGACATTGAAACTATAATAAGAATTATTTCAGTTAAAAGCATTGTGAAGGGTAATATTTATGTAGCAATACGCCCAAATTACATCATTTATGAAAACCTCAATATTAGTTAAAACCACTTTTGTTACCAGTACAGTTTATTTTCACACATATATGAACTATATTATTCTTTTAATTGCCATCTGTAATCAATAGTCATCCTTAGTTCATTGAACATTTTTATAATTATATATATTAAGCCTTTTGTTATATCAATGCATTTTAAACAATAGAGGTATTTTCATAATCAGATTTTTGTGCAGCTGGTTGCTGAATATGTTACATATTCATGGATAGTAGACTTCATTCATGTGTAAAAATATTTTAGTATTTTTTTCTACTTTTCAAAGATAGTTTCATCTTAATGAATTCAGCTTGATTAGCACCTTAGCATTTTTATTTAAGACTTTAATATATTATTCTAACTTGTTTTCACAGTTTATCAGTAGTTCTATTTATACTATAATTATAGACAACTTATTCTAAATCATTTTATTTTTATTTTGCCAATTTCTCGTTGATCCTTGTGCTACTGTAGGTTGTATCAAATATTGTACCTCTCACAATGACTAATCATCTGGAATGTCTTCCTCATTAATCCTTCTTTTAAATCACTAATATTACTTTCTCAGTCATTTCATTTTCATGATATTTACGTGTAATCTTAAAAATGACACCTTTTTTTGGTAGTGTGTGAATTTGTGTGTTTTTGATATATGTGAGTGCACATGTGTCACAGAATTTGAGTAGCTATCAGAGGGTATCTTACTAATCTCTCCTTCTCGTGCGTGTTCACACATGGAATTCAGATCACTCAGCATGAAGAATAAGAACTTGTATCTCCTCAACCATCCTTTAAACTCTAAAACTGATACTTCATTAGAAGACACAACCTCACAGAAAACTCCCTGGTCTTCTAGCTCTTACAATCTTTCCACTCCCTCTTTCATAATGTTCCCTGAGCCTCGGGTACTGGAGTGCTTGGAGGAAGTATCCATTGAGACTGGGCTCACCAAGGCGGCATTTTGATGGGCTGTGGTTTTCTACAGTGGTCTCAAACTGTGAAGACTGCATTCATCTGTGGGTATGAAGACAAACATTTATAAGTTGTTATTAGGCATGTACTTCCCCAGAAAAGAGAACACCAACTAGTTTTCCAGTGTCAGTCAGCCCTGAAAACATGAGACAAGCAAGATCGCACAGACTAAACATTTTACATTTAGGAATGTGTGTGTGTGTGTGTGTGTGTGTGTGTGTGTGTGTGTGTGTGTGCGTGCGCGCGCATGAGAGAGAGAGAGTGTGATATACATGTACACATAGTCATGGAATTACAACTAGTAAAAACAAAGGCCATGAATTTGAAAGAGAGCAGGGAGACATGTATGGTAGAGTTTGGAGGAAAGAAGGAGGAGAGAAAATGTAATTTAATTATACTTTTTTAATTATGAAAATGAAAATTTTACACTGGCTTGTAAAATTAAACATTTACTAAATATACCAAGTATCTAGCCATGTGTTTATCCTCTATATATCATCCATCATTGATCTAGATATGTATGCACATGCACACACAAACACCACAGACACTTGTGCACACACACACACAGCACTAAACACACAGAGATGTTTTGTATATACTCTAAATTGAAATATTTGGTCCTAAAAAGAGAAATTAGGATCCTCAGATGCCTAAGGAAATCACAAGCCTCATGAACTTGGAAAGTTACAAGATTAATAGGATCCAGTCCCACTCCAATCCAATTCCATAAAAATGGTAAATAATTAACATAATGCTTCATGGACAAAGCTTCTGTGGGTTGTCACACATGCTGTGTTGGGTCTTTGCCAGATTTGCCTTTATGTCACTTATATTCCTGTAAGAAAATTACCATCCATATTCACTTAAAAAATTAAAGTCATTGAGAAAAAATAGACTTAGATACAATTGTTTCTTTGATCTGTCTTTGATGCCTAGCTGGAACCTATAGACATTTGTTTATATTTCAGTAGATATAGCCACACAATAACTTTCAAGTAGCTCTTGTTGGTGTCAAAACTTGTGCCTAGTACAAACGGACAATTTCATTCATATAGTCAGCACAAGAAGACAGACTTCTCTAAGAACTTTGAGTTTAGAGAGGAACTTCTCATAATTCAATCTTATGAGGAAGGGCTTTCCTGCAGTTTCATGAAAGAGAAAATATTCTCTATCAAATGTGTTCCCTAATTTTTCTTACTCAAGTTTATCCTGAACACTCATTCATAAATAGAAGTTCATCTGACAAAATAACCAACTTAAAATATCTAAATGATTAATATAAAGACTTAGTATAGTAAGTGCAATCCTAATTGCTCTTAAACAATGAAAACCCAGAGTCAGATCTTGTGGTAAACGCTGTAGGATCAGAGAAGCAAGGAGCAGCCACTGACCTCTTAATTCACGAATCCTCCTACCAAAGAAAGGGCCGAGCTCCTCTCTCAGCTCCACTTCATCACTTCCTCAATTTGCACAGCCTTATCTTGTCTCTCTGTACAGACAGACAGACCTAGGTGGTTAACTAGTGGACAGCTCCACCCTCTGGTCCAGGCAAGCTTTATTTGTCAGAACACAAACAAAATGTCACAGCAAGTATATAGCAGTGGACCTATATGTGGCTGCCATATAAAAACACACTTGTATTGTTTTCAAGGGAAACATCAATTTGGCCATTGCAAATTTATCCTTTCCACTGCTGGCGTAACTGCTAATGGAGTCTTGGGCCACTTTGTCCTCATCATCTGCTTTTCATCATTGCCACATTTATGGAACTAATGGATGGTGGAAAGGGATCATGGGACCCATGGTTTCAGCATCATTACACCATATCTTGCCTTATTTAGTCAGATTTTCCTTCCAGATACCAATCTTCCTGTTCATAAAAGACACAAAGGCTCAATTTCCTTTTTTATTCCTCTATGGTAGCCCTCAGGAGAAGAGAAATCCCTTAGCTTAGCGCACAAAGATTCCCCCATGATGAGTAGCAGCTTTGTTCACGGAGTGAAGGTTGTTCCTGCTGCATCAAATCTTCTGTCAGCTTTCTTCACAGACACCAACTAAAAGCCCCAAGACAGCGTTTTAAAGCAGTAAAGTGCTCCGGCAATGATTAGCAGAACCATGATTTTCCCCAAGGGAGATGCCCCTCTGAACTAGGGAACAGACTGAACTGGTCCATTAACATTCATTTGAGAAGGAGGTGTTTCTGTCACTTCATATAAACAACCATACAGGACTGGAAGGGGAATTACAAGTTTCAGACATTAAATGCTAAGACTTATCCACTAGACAGTCATCCTCGTGACTGCATAGTAAGTACAATAATAAGATTGAGGAGAAAAACGTATATCTCAGAGATCAGTGTAAGCCCTACCTCATGTGGGCATTGTACAGCATCTCCAGAAGCAGAGATACGGGGAATATTTGTTTCCTCCTGTGTTTCACAGATTTATCAAAAGCACGGATACTAATGGAAGTTGAAGCCCTGCAGGTGTGTGTAAGGGTTTGAGGGCTACTAGAGGGCTGTGTTATTGCTTTCAAAATCATATTACTNGATATTATTTAAATAAATAATTTATTTCAGACATAAAAATATCTTCATTGGTATCATCATGAAAGGGAAGGATCCCTTGTGTGTGAAATAGAAAGCCCTCCCTACTAACCTCATTTTTATTTTCTTTTCCAGAATTAAAGGTGGAAGTGGATAATTGATTTTTCTGCTTACACAATAAGGTGAAAGTCCAGTTTGATCACATGCTCCATCAGTCCCAGTCCAGCTGGCCTTGGTGAGCATGTGATCAAACTGGACTCTGTGAATGTGGCTGACAATGAGGGCTGACAGAAAAGCCAAGGACAATGGCACTGAGTTTTGATTCTACTGGATGGACTGGCTTTGTGGGTGCCTAGTCTGTTTGAATGCTCACCTTCCTAAACCTGCATGGAGCAGGGAACACCTTGGACTTCCCACAGGGCAGGAAACCCTGACTGCTCATAGGACTGGAGAGGGAAGGGGAGGGGGGGAGTGGGAGGGAAATGGGAGGAGGTAGAAATTTTAAATAAATAACAAATAATAAAATAAAGTGAAAATCGGACTTTCTGGAGCATATTTAAAAATGAAAGATATATATNAAACTAGCATTGTGGAAAGAGGAAGGGTCGTTTTAAATTTATAGTGCCTGATTTCTGGCTATGGAAGCATGACTTTGATCTGCATAGTTTCTATTTTAGGAAACTTGCCAGTCTTCAACTGTCCAGTCTAAATTTAATGCATAAATCCAACAGTCTGTCTCCAGTTGTATTGGTCAGTATTATCTGGAGAGAGAAACTAGTAAGATTAGCTATAGATATAAATGACACAAATGGACAGATAAAGATGGTGCATATTGGAACAATAATACCAGTTACATAGTTATGGGGAAAGCTATTGTTGTTATAAATGATATAGATACACAAATATACATATCATTATAGCTATATGTAAGGAGGCTCACTACGGCATTGACTAGTTCGATTATGAAGACAAAACTCATATGATAAATTTTCTATAAGCTAAAGGCAAAGGGAATCCCATTGAAATGGTTTTTAGTTATAGTCCAAAGGCCTTAAGAATAAGGAAACTGTTGATCAAATATTTCATGATCAAATATCTGAGAAAGGGCCTATATGTCAAAGTAAATAAATGTCCCTAGAAGATTGACATTTGTTCGTGTCTGTCATTTATCATAATGATTTTCAGCCAGAATTGTAAATATCTAGGACTCTTTTGAATTAAAAATCAAGCCAATTATATCAAAGATTGCATCTCTAAGGGCTCAAAGCAATCTAGTTTATATAGCAACTAACTAGCAACTTCTTCGAGGCCAGCCTAGTCTACAAGAGCTAGTTCCAGGACAGCTAGAAGAAACTTTGTCTTGAAAAACAAAATAACAAACAAACAAACAAAAATGAAAACCTAATAACTAGTTGACTAGTCAACACAGTGAGACAGAACACATTGGCCAAGATCTTTCATAAATACCTCCAGTATTATCTCATTATCTTATACCACATTTAACATAAAATTTGTGGCACCTTTATTTTTGTATTTATGCATGCGGAGTTAAACTACTTACAAACATAAGTAGGATTATGCTGCATTCGTCTTCTTAAGGTTGCATTACCATGATTTGTAATTTCAATATTATTCCTTCATGTCTGTGCAAATGCTAGGTCTTCTGGGCTGAAAAACATCACATTGCACGCACAGATCATATCTTGACATGGACTATTTTGACAAAGGCAATTTACACTTAGTATAGTTTAGATCTGAAAACTCCTGAAGAGTTCAAGTGTTGGTTCTAGCCTGTGTCATTGTCGAAATATACTGGAAAATTTAAAATGTGATGCCTATAGCAGCTCCGATTATGCAAACAATACCTCACAAGACTGGGTCTTCTGCAGTGTGATTTAGAAATAGGAAAGGATCACTGAGCTCTGATGCCTACTCCTTCAGTTTATAGGAAGATAATAACTATGGAGGATGGGGAGACATTTTCCTCTGTGGTATAGCCACTGAACAGCCTTACGAAACAGTAATTGTACTCTGCAACTGCAGCATAGCTCTGACCTTTCTGTAGCACTATTCCCAAGAAAGAGACATCCAGCTGGCAAGGGCAAACAGATTATTTTCAGTATATAGTACTAATTTTGAGCAATTACTCTGATTAATGTTTTTAAAACAAAATTGTGAGGTTTCCCCAATGACTGGCTCTTAAATGTTTATCTTATAATAATGATTTGGTATTGTATTAAGTGGAACAAAAAAACTGAAAAGGCAAAGAAAGCCAAACCATAAGAACATCAAAAACCTTGCTATGAAATTCATTACCTCTCTAAAGTAAAATTTACTATCTAGAAATGTTGGAAGACTATTTGAGAATTTACATTTCTACATGGTTTCTTGAGGCTTCATTTTTATTTCCATTGTTTAAAATTGTGTGGAAGGAAAAACAAAACATCTCACTTCTATTATAAAAAATGCATATTTATAGATTAAGACAACTAGAATAGTATCATTATGGAATAAGATATATAAATAATAGAACTGTGATAATTATAGACACTAATGAACAAGGGGACACTTTGAACTATTTTTCATTAATATAAGTTATTTGAACTTAAATATAAGTTTTAGTCCTTTGAAGATTGTTTAGATATTCTAAATTAGAGTGGACCACTAATGTGAATTCCTGTACGTGTGTGAAGAAGTTCCAAAAGGGTGAATAGCTTGAGGAATTGGAGGACAAACTTTTGGAGGACAAATTTTCAGAATATCAAAAATGTAAAAACAAACAAAGTCTGTCTAGAAATACAATCAAAGTGCCCATAAAGAAATTCTCATTTTTCTATCATATGAACCATACTTTTAATAGATAAATTAAGAGGGAAAAGTTTATCTAGTCCAAATAATTTTAATGAAAAACTGCACTGAGATAGGAAAATATTTGATACACCAAACAAATGATCATGTTGGTGATACCCGCTTTCCATGTTTCTTAAAAACAAAACTAAGAGCAAGGAATAGTAGCATATGCCTGTTAGCCCACCATTTTGAAGACTGAGACAAGAGGATCATGAGTTACTGTCAAGAAAACCATTTTAGGGCTTGGACTTTTTACTATACATTTATTAATGTCAAATATAGCATGTCAAAAAGAATATTTTTGGTTTATGTAAGTTTTGAAATGAGATAGAAGTTAAGGTGTAAATAAAAATAAATTAAATCATCTTGTGGAAGATGTGAATAAAAAATATTTACATATCACACTCTGATTTTTATCAAAAAATACTTTAATTCTCAGGCAGAATTTCACCAGAGAAAAAGAAACAGGTGATCTCTGGACCCAGAAGAGGATGAGGAGGAGGAGAAGGAGAAGGAGGAGAAGGAGAAGAAGAAGAAGAAGGAGGAGGAGGAGGAGGAGGAGAAGGAAGAAGAAGAAGAAGATCTTCTTCTTCTTCTTCTTCTTCTTCTTCTTCTTCTTCTTGACGAAAGAAAGAAGAAAGAAGAAGAAGAAGCCGCTGGATGGTGGTGGCACACGCCTTTAATCCCAGCACGCAGGAGGCAGAGGCAGGTGAAATTCTGTGAGTTTAAGGCCAGCCTGGTCTACAAGAGCCAGTTCCAGGACAGGCTCCAAAGATACAGAGAAACCTTATCTTAAAAAAAAAACATAAACAAACAAACAAAACAGGGCTTCTTGAGGAAAAGGTTTCTTTGTTGTAGACCAAGTCTTTGTTGGAGTCTTCTGAAAGAATGATGTCATCAATGTCTTCAAACACCTTTCCTTTAATCTATTTTGAAAAATTCTTTGAGAATTTCAAGCAAGCATACAGGGTATTCTGACTGCTTTCCCTCCTTCCTTTCCCTAATTTCTCCTGTATCAATTTCATCCCTATCCCTCTTGACAACCTTTCCAGCCTTATTTACAAGTATGTGTGCATCTGTGTCTATCACTTCTCCTCCCTTTTCTTCCAGCCCTTCTCAGAAACCTCCCTCCAACCCTGTGGAAGCCCTTTCACGCTCTAATTTATGGTCTCTTTCTCTTTGATTATTATTGCTATATTATTTGGACAAATATATAAATATAACCCAGTGAGATCATTGTTTGCTGTTTGTGTGTATTTGATTTCACAGATGATCACTTTTCATTTTGTAATCATTAAGGAATTTCATCATTGAGAGAGGCTAACACTCTCTCTCCTGGCAGTCATTAGTTGCCTGTTGTTCATAGCGTTAGGTTGAGGACCCCATGCAATTTTTCACATTCAACATTAGCATAAATATTGATATTTCCATTATTCTCATTTGTTCATATAGCCATTTCTAGGAAAAACTGTTCAACAGACATCCTGGTATTCTTGTACTTCCAAACTTTCTGCCCCAATGACTTGAGAGAAAAGGAAAGGATGATTGCCCCTTCAATGTTTCATTGTAAAAATAGACCAACTGATAAATGAGTACATATATAAAACTTTCTAAAATTATTACTCTGATATATGACTTAAGAAAGAATGCTAATAAATTGTTTGCTTTAAAAAATTATTGCATCCTAAAATACAGTAATGATATATTTCAAATTTTGTTGATATTTATTGAAATTACCAACACTTTCAGTAACTACAGTGGATATAATGAGAAATGTCCTCCATATATTCTGGGATTTGAAAACTTGGTCCACAGTTAACAGTTTTTCAAAACGTTTAGGTATAGTTTGGCTGGAGTAAGTGCTTACCAAAAATCATCTGTTCGGTTTCATACCTGTCACATTTCCCAGTGTTGTGACTTTGCTTTGTGCTTGTGGTTCAAGCTGTGAGCACTCATTACTCTTACCTAGTGCCTCTGCCCCATCCTTATAGATTCTCACCATCTGGAATTACATGTCAAAATAAACTCTTTCTTCCATTAGTTGCTTTGGTCCTGACATTTTATCACATCAATAAATAGTAGCTAATTCAATTGTTATCTGTGTAAAGTTTAAACATATTTTTCTAAGTAAATAAGTACTAGGTGTAGCATCAGTGATCTTCACACATTAGTAAATTATTTTAGTATGTTTCTGCACACTGAAAAAGGTATTACACTAATAATGGGGAAAAACAAGTTCCCCGGTATGACCTTGGCTTTGCATAAAATTACAGAGGGGCAAGCCTGGTCTACAAGAGCTAGTTCCAGGACAGGCTCCAAAGCTACAGAGAAACCTTGTCTCGAAAAACCAAACAAAAACAAAATTACAGAAGTCCTAGGAAACCTAATAATGTATGCTTGCCTGTAAATTCTTAGCCTACTGAGGGATATTAATGTTACAAACTTTATTCTATTTTAGCTGTAAATATATGATTTTAAGAATCTCACCTTCTAATTCTATCAAAAACAATTAAAACTAGAATTCATGCTGGATTACAAGAAAGTATGATTCACCCAAAAATATTCTAATTAGTTTGGAAATATTTCATTCTTATGTATATTTTCTAGAATAAAATTCTGTTTAATAATTATCAACAAATTTGTATTATGGTCTGATCATATAAATGTAACTCTTATAATGCCAGCTATTGGAAAATACAAATTTTATGGGAAATTTTTAGTCATAAAAATAAAATCTCAGCTTATCTTTATATTGTTTGCATTAGAGAAGTATAATGATAGAATTAATGAAGTATCACCAAGTTATAAAACCTAATTAGTGCAGTATTCTGTGGGGAGATTTGGAAATTAAGGCAGCATCATGAAGTAAAGCCACAATAAAACTCTTTCACAGTTATAGCAAACAATCTCAATAGAAATGAAACATAAAATTGTTATCATGTTTATATTACATTATGTACATTTTAAAAATAAGTAATGTTTCTTTGAAAATGAAGTGCTTACAGTGTGCTGGAAAGCCATTCAAACTTCTAATAAAAACATTATGGATGCCAAATTGAACAAAACTAAAGTTGTTTTTTGCCAATTAGTGTAAGTAGATTATTTTCCAGAATTGTCCAGTACCATACTTTACTATTTTTCTCTTGTATGCATTGGAGTACAATAAAATTACACTTCCCTTATCAAATTATTGTTCAGAATAACTATGTAATGCCTGTAGATATATACCCGAATTCCTGTCACAATATTTGTCATTGATTAATATTAGCCAGTGTTTTTATAAGGGATGAAAATTAATATCAGTTCTTATGCTTTCCTATATGACTCTTTATTCCATAGAAAGAATGGATTGAAATCTACTAAGCATTTTTATCTAAACAGAAAATAATGAACAATGAAACCCTAATGGGGAATTAGACTTAATGACTGACTTACAATGGGTATCTGTTTCCAGAGAAGCATAATCATGTATTTCCATGATGGGAATTCATGACCCCAAAATATTTAACTCCATTAATCTATACTATCCTGCATTACTATTTACTAGCATTAAATCTGACTAATAACTACCATTTTCTTGTCAAAGTCTGTCTTAATTCAATAAAGTAAGTTATCAAAACTCAGTACAAAGAGGGAGAGCATCCCTAAATCTTAACCCCTAATAAACCTGCCATTAAGCTGATTGTGATGTTGGAGTGCTTGCCTTCCTCGTTTTATAAGCAAAAAAAAAGAAAGAAAGAAAGAAAGGATCCACAGAGTCCTACCACAGAATAACAGCAGCTTGAGGATGCTGACCTAATGTGCCTGCAATTATCTTCCATGTGTGTCACCCGTTAAGACAAAACACCCTGGTGCCTGTGACTCCAAACACCAACATCAAGTACAAAGGCAACTGTAGTACAAAGTTTGCTTAAGCTTCTTCCCTGCAAAGACCATCCTTAAAATAATGTAATGGTACACAGGTATGTAGTGGTAAGTTTCACAATGATATTTCCATTCAGGTACAGGAGACATTCCGGCCACAGTTACTGACTCAAACTATCTTTTTTTATTTTCCTTTTCCTTCCCAATAGTCTTCTTAGACTCAGATAATCTTCATTGTATTTTATATCATTTATATGACATAAATTACAATATATATGTACATGTAAAAATAGAATCATAGGTTCACATATTAGAGAAAGCCCATAATATTTGTCTTTTTATATATACATGACCACATATCTGATATAAGCTTTTCTACATGGAATACTTATTTCTTACTGTAAATTTTGTTCTTTTTGTGAAAAACTATTAAATTTGGTTATTAAGAGCTAACAAGTTAGATCCATCAGTAATCAAGTTTTCTTACTATATAGTCAAACATAGTAAAAATATTAAATTATATAGTACTAATTTTTTATATTTTAACATTTATTTTATACCTGAAAACATAAATTTCAGGTATATGTTTAATCTAATTTGGATTCTTTTTTATGCATTGAGTATGATGAGGGTCCAACCTCATTCTTCCTTATCTGTGAATTCACTTTTTCAAAAACCATTTGCTGGCAAGATTTGTTGCAATATCACAGAACTTTCAATATTGTGAAATCTTGTTAGGAATGCAAATTGTGACGTTTGTGCCAAAAGCAGAACAGTGTGCAGAAGCCTCAAAGCACAGAACTATCAAGGGGCTCCACAACCTCACTTCTAGGTAAAAGAATTGAAATCAAACTCTCAGAAAGTTATCATTCCCATGTTGACGGAAACACTATTCTCATCAGTAGTCATGCTGGTTAAGATTTAAGCAGTTTTCTTATGCGCACCCAGAGAATGACTAACAACCATCTAAAGTTCCAGCCCCTGGGATTCAATGCCTCCTGATGACTCAGCAGTTACCAGGCATGCACATAGCGTGCAGACATACATGCAGGCAAACCATTCATACATACAAAATAAAGCAATTAAACCTTTTTAAAATGTATATCACTTTCTGTTCATAAATTCTGGCATATTAACTAAAACTGATTTGATATTTTTGCCATTGAATATTATACTGTAGGTAAAAAGAAGAAAAATCATTTGTCAGGGGCTAATGTTAGAAACAACTAGCTAGTTAGGAGAGTTCTATCCATAGTCTCTTTACCTGACTTCTGAATTAATTAATAGTACTAAAGGATATTGAAATAGAATTGCAGCTTAGAATACTGACTCAGAAACCAAAAGATCCAAGTAGGATTTTCTTTACAACTCTGCCTCTTAAGGGCTTTGAGTGCAGTGTAAATCACTGCACCATTAAAACAATCGGTGTTAGGTGGTGCAATATAAAGCCATGAGGCGGTGAAACAAAATAAACTTTGCATTTCAAGTCCAGTGCGGTCAGGGGACTCTCTCTAAAGTGTGTCTCAGTTATCCAGGACCTATGTAGTCGGATGATTTCAGCTTATCCTCAAGGTCCAGTGAGAAGAACTAAATACAATCACTTTGCTAAAATTTGCCTAAATTTGCTTCTTTTCCTCTGATAAGAGCTAGTGAGAAGATTTAGCTTAAATTCAGATAAGAGTGTAGAAAACTGGTTTTTCGTATTGCACAAGAAAAATGCAAAATAAGAAATTGAACGCAGGTTATTATCTTTCTTCTCTAGGCTTAGTTTCTCACATTTATACAAACTTTAACAGCAAGTTACCTCAAACAGTTGTTCTTAGGATTAACTAAAAGGATCAACTTCTTCATTCAATCTTTAACATTTAAAAAAGTAAATTTTTCATTGAAAATTACTCAAATTAGATTTTTTTCCAGTCTAAGTGGTAAAACCGACTAGAACAGCACACATGTCTGCAATCTCAGCACAGCACACATGTCTATAATCCCAGGAAGCTAAGGTAAAACATCACCGGTTGGGCATCTATGTGAACAATGCAGCGCACTGTGCTCCCGTCTTCGCTCTATGTTCTACAATTCAGTTCGCGAGCTTCGGGCAAGGGGCTGGAGGTTGAAATACACAAACACACACAGAGACAGACAGACACACGGACGTCTAATCGCTGGTAAAAAGCCTTTTATTTCATAGCACCATGGAGGCTTAAATACCCAGCAGTCAAGTGGGCCAACAGGTGAAAACCTTATCCTCTGATCCTCAAGGCAAGGCACAGCTTTTAGTAACTCTAATCAGAAGGCCCTAGCAGGGAAGAGCAGCTGAAGGCCAGGACTCCAAATGGTCCCAAGAGCAGTAAGTTCACAGCTTTCCTGGACAACTTAGTGAGCATCCCCCGATTACAAAACTATAGTAATAAAAGCAAAATATTCTGAATATAATTCAGTGATGAATTGATTGCTCATACTGGGTTCAATCCATTGTACAAAAAAATAAAGAAAAAGAAACAAAAGAAAATAGAGGAAAAATAAAAATGAGAAATAACAAAACTCACTGAAAAGCAAGATACATAAGAAACAGAATTTAGGAAAATAATTGATGATAGTCAGCTACTAATTAGTATTTCCAATTAGAAGTCCTTCCTATCTTTTGAAGTAAATACATAAGGTTAATTTATATTTAGCCAGTTCTATTCATAAACTATGATTAACTTAATTTCTAACTTTTATCACGAAGAGATTGAAGCAAATTTATTAAACAATATTTTAGTAAGTGTATAATCAAAGTACATAATTAAGAAAATAATGCCATTTATCCCTTCCCGATTATATAATCACAAATCACATAATATGCTTCTGTTATCATACTAACACTATTTCCTTATTACATCCAACAGTGAGACATGATAACACCTCATCTTTATTTGCCAAATGCAGTTAGATTTAGAACCAACAACTGGAAATTCATTACATTAAGGAAACATGAGAAAAACTATTCGAAAAGTCTGTAGTTGATTTTCTAAAATCTTGTAAATAAACACCTAAGAATAGTTTTTTATCCTATCAAAGTAACAGTTTCGATGATATTAATAAGAACAGCCAATAGCATAGTATTCAATCTTGCTTTATGCTTGTGTGTGTTTTTCCTGTTTGCAATCATGCTTGTTGCTGTTTCTCATAGTCATAACACTCCCAGTTAAGAAAAGCTGTCTTCCATTTTGCTCTCCAACCATCAGAATACCCTATTTTAGTTGCCTCTCCTCTGTAAACAGTATATCCACTGCTCATGTTCTCTAAGTGTTGTTGCATATTAAGTATGATAATTAAGAATAAATTTCACTTGGGTTAGAGAAAAAACAATAAAGAAGGATATGAGATATTTAAACTCTCACTCCATATTAAAAAAAACGTTCTTTCCTATGTCTACAATCAAACAGAAGAGACATGAATCCCCTATTGCAGATTTCCCCTTAATTTATAGTATGATTATGATTCTATAAGCCCAGCTTAAATTAAAAAGATTTAAGTAAAATAATCATGTAATAAACATTAACTAAAATCATTACAACTTAGCAAACTCCACTGTGAACATACTTATAGAGTGAAGTGGACAAAATTATCCAGAACCAAGGATTAAGGCTGAATAATTGACTACATGTCTCTTTTTTTTTCCATGAACAGCATAAAAGAAATCTTCTTGTTAATTTGGACTTTTTTCTACAAAGATAGAGTGCAAAAACAATGCTTTCAAACAAGATTAACACACGCAACCAAATGCAGCAAACTGTTTTATAGAGATGCATTCAATATCTCAGGTAATTAAACAAAGGTTTGGCAGCACAGTGGACTATAAGGCATTAACTGTTTGCCCTGGTGAGCATGTGGCTACCTTGAAGTTTACCAGAACACATCTTCATCATATTATATATCTGTATGCAGAAAAGGATCAAAATACAAAGTTTGAAGAATGAAATCTACTGAATTTAAATCTGAAAGAGAAAAAAACTATTCCTCTGATAAATCATGGATCATCTGTATTTAATAAACTATGTGATGTGATTGAAATAAAACGTGCAGAGATTTTTAAAGTACTTTTCATAAAAATGACAGGATAGTTTATTGCTAAAGAGTGCTGGTTTGTTTCAAAGCACAATATTAACAGCAAATTTGCATGTTGGAGATCTCTTGTAAAAAAATCAGAATTCACTCTTGGAATAGAAATTCTGAAGTCAGATTCCTGAAACGTAACGAGCTGTTCACTTTTGAGTAACTTGGGTAGTGCAGTGATCCCAGATATACAAGCAGTCACAATGGCTTTACAAACCTCCTTACACACCCCTCAGTCATATTTCAAACTTCTGTATCTTGCTCATTATTAAGCATTATGAAGTATTATGTATTATATTATGTACTGTCATGGAAAACTCTATTTACCAAAATAATAGAAAATAATTTCTGATTAATATTTTCAAAACTTATCTGAACTTTTTTTTAACTTTTTGTTGTTTTGTGAACATCCCTGAGAATTAGATATCTCACAGAATATTGATAACGTCACAATGGTTATAACAGATTTAAAAGTATTATAAACATGGAGAGTATCTTAATTCCTTTCTTCTTTGTCTCCCTTTTTCTTCCCAGACACCTGAGAAAGTGGAAAGGAGAGAGGATGATAGTTAATCTGGACATACTACATAATAACTATGTAATATAAGGAAGATCTGATCCACTATATTTATAATAAATTGACTATTGAACACATTCGTATATATTTCAAAAGCTGGAAGATTTTTCAGTATTTTAACTAGAATGATGAATGTGTGATGAAATAGTAATATAAACTTGATTTAAATATTATACATTGTCTCTAGGTATCAAAACATTTTGTGGCATCTGATTGATGTATTGTTCATTTATTTCATTTTCTAGATCAATTCAAAAATTAACTTAAATATATAAATTATGTTTACATAGAAAATATGATTGATAGGAGGTAATCATAGATTAGACAAACATATATTGTAGGTACATAGATATTTTCATGCACGCATACATATGTATGTACATATATATGTAGATGATAATTAGATGAGGAAAGTCTGTAAGATACATATTCATCATCCATTCAGTAATCAAGTACATGTGCTCTGCTTTGACCAAGGCATTTAGTATTTATAAGTAGAATTAATGTCTTTACAAAATTCTCTGAAGGTTTCCTGATTGTCTGCTGAAGGTAAGATATGACAGGGATTGAGTTTCTGTTTCATTAGAAATAGTGGGGAATGAGGTTAAGGGCACTTACTTGTTATAGAGCGAGTATGCAAATTTGCAATAGGGAAGAGGAGTGAAAGGATAATCAGTGTTTTGGCCTTAATAATTAGTAATAAATAGTAAATTGAGCAGAGACTCAAGAAATAAAGCACTTGAGAAAATAAAAAAGATAATGTTTAATACATGTAATCAGGAACATTTAACCTATAATAAAGCGTAGATCTTGATTAGCCATAAGGAACCCATGACATCTTATCTGTGTTGTTTCCCAGAACTTGTTGGAATGAAAAAAACATATGAATCACTTTTTTATTATTTTAGTCAGATTCCTGTAATAGACTATCTGGACTTACCAGACTTCGGAAGAGATAAACAGACTTCAGAAAGTTTAAGAGAAATAAAAACAATTAAACAGATATTAATAAGATACAAAATAAGTTACATGGTGGAAAGCTAAAGTAAATGCCATACAGTAGTGGAAGGGAAAGTGATTTTATTACTTCATTTACTGTTTCTTTGAAGTTGGACTCTGAGAAAAAATTTGTTAGTTTCTTGGTTAGTCTGCCAGCTGTCCAAAAAGTATTAAGCAGAAAAACTGTTTCCTAGGAAAAGGACAACACCAGAATTAGAAATGAGCCAACACTTCAAGAGGCACAGAAAGGCAAACTTCTGTCTTTTACTGCACCAGAATTTTATTTAAAGAAAGAGCAGAGTATTCCAAGCATGTGGTGTTGATCTATTTACTCAGAAAATTATGTAATCCCACTACAATAAATTCAATAAATGAAAAGCAATAGCAGTTTTATTTTATGTAGTAAGTAACCCATGTCTTTACCACCTTCAGGCTAAATCAACTCTCTTTTTTGAACCCCAGGTAGACTGGAAACAAAACTAACGGACCACACACGGAGTGGCAGTAGCTTATCATGCTTTTGATTTTTCTACCTAGTAAACAAGTATACTGATTCTCTTTGGGCATAATCCTCTGTAGTGAATTATTAAGTGATAAACTCTCTTCAGTTTCCAGATATAATAACGAGAGAGTCCAGGACCTTCAAAGGGGCAAGAGAGAAGTAAATTCTTCTCTTTCCATCCATGACATCTTGTTCATTCACAGGAAAACTTTCTCTTACCTATCTTCCCATATCTACAATGGATGAAACATATCCTTTGTCTACCTTCCCATGGTTGTTAATTAGGTCTTGAAGAATTTCACTGTGATCATAATTACCCCACTTCAATTCCCCCAATATCTACAACCTTCCCTTCCTGATAAACTCTGTGTTTTTATGTTTCAAAATCCATCAAGTCCAGTCTGTGCTGACTGTTGAGTTCCCTTTGTGCTCTTAGGCAGACATGAAATCTGTAACACATACACTGTGGGGGAGTGGGATGCCATGATGGTTTCAAACTGAGTGATGAGATCATCTGAATCTACCCAAAGATGAATTTTCCTTTAAAATTCTGCAATGATGTATAATTTAAAATAGGCTCAGGCGAATCTATGAAGAGTAAGGTTTCAGCCTAATTAAAAAGATTTTAATCTCTCTACTCCTGAGCACCTTGATTTCTCTTAACCAGTGTAGTTTCCTTGTCTACCTAAACTTACTTTTATCTCCCACAATTAAGTTGTGTCTCAATCTGAATATTTTTGCCTTTGTTTTATTACCAAAACTGTTGTATGAAGACTGTCAGTTCATTCCCGGCTACTCAGCCCTGAAATAATCACACAAAAACCATATTGTTCGCAATATTGTTGGGCCAATAGCTTAAATCTGTTTCTGGCCAACTCATATATTAAATTAACCCATCTCTATAGTAGAGTTTGAAGTCAGGGATTGTGATGCCTCCAGAAGTTCTTTGATTGACTTCAAAGTCTACTACAGAGCTACAATACTAAAAACAGGCTGGTATTGCCATAAAAAAACAGATAGGAGGACCAGTGGAACCAAATGGAAAACCTGGTATTAATCTACACACATTCAAACACCTGATTTTTGACAAAGAAGCAAAAAATATCAAATGGGAAGAAGAAAGCATGTTTAACATATGCTGCTGGCATAATTGGATATCAACATGTAAAAGAATGAAAATAGACCCATATCTATCACAATGCACAAAACTCAAGTCCAAATGGATSAAAGACCTCAACATAAAGCCAGCCACACTGAACCTCATAGAAGAGAAAGTGAGAAGTACAGTTGAATGAATTGGCACAGGAGACTACTTCCTAAATATAATGCCAGCAGCACAGACACTGAGAGAAACACTTAATAAATGGGACCTCCTGAAACTG
>LOEQ01002246.1:12422-43513 GCA_001685075.1 Bramus lutescens | reverse complement strand
ATATATATACATGTGTGTGTTCCTTTATAGCCAATGTAATCACTGTTACTTAATCTCTTGTTTTGATCAGTTGTGAGTTCCTATGTCAACCACTTTAAACCACACAAAGAAATGTCTCTGGTGAGTTCTGTTGGCAGCATCTGGATGGAGATACAAATTTAGGGGCAGTCTGATATTGTGTCCAAGTAAGAGATTATAGATGTACAATTACTCCCAGTAATCTATGATATACCAACCTTTGGGACTTGGTCAGATTTATAGCACCAGATATCTGTTTCCTCTTGTGGAGATGACCACAGAGTCAATCAGAAAGTGATCACTTACCTCAGTATCTGTGCCATTATTGTAGCCATGACACAAGAGGCATTGCTGTAGCTCATGGGGTTCACAGTTGGGTAGGGCTATTGATGACTGTTTTCACCTCACAGCCTACATAACATCTCCTGGAACAATGAAAGCATTGTAGTCTACTCCAACTTGTTTTGTGCAGTTTGAAACCAAAACATATAATAATTTCACTTGTACTGATCTGGTGGGAAATCAACAATAATGGGAACAATCTACTGTCTAGAGGGCATTTCTGGAAAACCCCTGGCCAACATCTAGAGCAAAAGAATCCCACACCTGCTATTGGTATTTTTGTCTACCTATGACATGGGAGTCTTTCTAATCTGTGTAGGATAGCTTGAATGAAGACGATATACATACATATACATTACAAAATATTTTTTAAATTAAGGTTTTCATGGTTCCTTTTAAATATTTGCACATATTATGAATCTTTAGAATATTTTTAAAATATGCTGGAAATTTTGATTAAGATTGCACTAAGAAAGTAGATTTCAGAACAGAAATTGCCATTCTAATGGTGAAAAAGATATTCTAATTTTTGACATATTTTAATTTCCTTTTAACTATAAAATATATGATTCTTTATGAATGTGTTATACTTTTGTGAATTTACCCTATTTTACTTATAGAGTATTTATAAGCTTTTATAAATGGTGCTCTTTGGCATCTATAAAATTGGTAACTGTTTTTTTTATTTCCATTATTGATAATTCAGTTTATTGTTTCTGTCATCATCTTATATCTTACAGTTAATTTTGCACTTATCAACATTAATGTTTTTTTAAATTACCTTTTAGTTTTGATTGATTTCTATAAACTATTTCTCATCTTAAAGATTTTGTTTTACTTTTATAATTTTATTATAATTATATTTCATTATATATTTTACTTTACAATTATATTTTATTGGCATGTTATACATTACAATAAATATACATAGCACAATACTTTACTCATTCATATCTACTTGCTCCTTTTAACATAAATATATGCAATTTAAATTTTCATTACTTGAGCTGCCCTCTAGTTTTTGATGTGTGCTATTTTAGAAATATTTTCTAACTTTCCATGTATTTTCTTCTTTGATTCCTTTAACATTTTAGAAGAGTTTTATAACTTTCCAAATATTGCATTTAATTAAGCTAATAATTTCATTTACTTTCAGATATTCATATTGTATTTAAATTTATCTTGTATTGTATTATAAGGGAATAAAAATTAATGAGAAAAATTTCATCCATAGTTAACTTGTAGCCAATTAAGTGACAATAATATTTTCTTGGAATTTTCATTACCTACAAAATCAAAACAGTATTTTAAATTCATATTAATATAGAATGAAATATGATTATGAGTTATTCTGTAACATTATAAAATAAATATATTAATATATTTATGAATGGAATTAATAGTAGTATTCTATTTCTTTTGTTTTATTTCTTTATTGTGTGTGTGTATGTATGTGTGTGTGTGTCACAGGGTAAATGTGTACATGTGAAGGACAGTTTACTAGAGTCACTTCCCTTATTCCATCATGTGGATGCACAGAATCAAGCATATGTTTTTAGGAGGATATATAATTTTCCTTATCCACTCAGACAGCTTATTCATCCCCTTTCTTATTCAAAAGCAGTGGTTCTCAACCTTCCTGACACTGACACCCATTAACACAGTTCCTCATGTTGTGGTGACCCCTATCCATAATATTATTTTTGTTGCTACTTTGTAACTGCAATTTTGTTACTAAAGATTCATAATCTAAATATCTGTGTTTTCTGATGTGCTGCGGTGAGTCTGTGAAGGGGTTGTTCAAGCCCCAAAGGGATTATAATAACCCTCAGGCTGTGAACCACTATTCTAAGGCACTAAAGGAGATATGTTAGAAAAATACATTCTCGTTATTTCTAAGGTTTTGCATTTATGAACCAAGTCTTGTTTCATGCTTATTAGGCAACAATTGTCTGCATTTATTAATGTGTGTTTGTGTCACATATAATAATTGATAACAGAAAATAACAATCTCTTCTTGGTTATTTGGGTTTACCAAAGCAAATATGATTTGAAAATAGCTCAAGCTATTATTTTAAGATGTAATTATACATTTATAATAAGACTTCCATAGGCAAAAAGGAATATGGTAGATTTTTTCTCTTTAAACTAACTTAAATTTTAAGATAGAATTTCAGTGTATAGCAAAGACTCAATCATGATAGAAATTATTAGTGTTTTTATATGGTGCATAATTTGAAATATTATTTAAAATAATGCAATTATTAATCTTAATCATTTGAAAAGATGTATTATACTTAGAAAGAATCAAGACAATTCAAGATTGCATGTGCTTAATTTCTGAATATGGGTAGTTTTTCAAATTAAGAGCAAAAGCATGTTAAGAAAAATATAAATATTAATTTATTATACCCTTTTTATTATAATTTAAACTTGAAGAAAACTAGAAGAAAAAGTAACTTAAAAGAAAAAAGTTAAAATTATTTGGTGATCATTATTATTTCAGACTCTCTATCTGTGTCTACAACTATTATAAAATGACTTTATAGCTTAAAAACAACACCTGTAATGCTACAATTGTCTTCTAGCTATTCACAAAATGACTAATCTCTTTAGTAAACTTTGGAGTATGGAAGTATGTACTCCAACTACTCATTTGAGTACTCACACTGTAAGCAAGGGCCTTCTTGTAGCTTACTTAATGTCACTAGGTTTGGTTTGTTGAATTTTTTTATGTGTTTTGAGGTGTGTATGTGTGTATGTGTGCTTTCATTGTTGCTTTCAATGACAAAATGGTCCAATGCTTGCAAGTCTTTCACTTCTTTAAATGAGGGAAGTTTGTGATACATATTGTTTTAAAACTACACGAATTAGGTAAGTTTCATTAAGGAAAGAGTATTGTGACCTTGACTTCAAGGTAAATATCTCTACAGAGAGACAGGGACACTTCACCAAAAATATGCATGAAACCAATGCATATGCTTACCAGTTAACAAAAGCAGACCACAGGCTGTTATAATTCCCTAGGAGCAATTGTTCAATACTGGCTTATTCAGTGGTTACAGAGACATTGTGGAAAATAACTACTGCAAAAAAAAATGGGAATTATCTGTATTCTGGTAAAAAGATAAGAAGATAAAAGATTTCTAAGATCTGATAAAGCATACAGGGCAATATTTAGAAACATAATTCTAGCTAATTTTTTTCTGGTGCTCAAAGCAAAGAAATTAAATCAGAAGAGGCCCAGAGACAGAGAAGAAAACTATGAAACAAGCATATGTTTCTCTAGGGAAACAAGGAGAATAGGAAAAGAGATTCTGAGTCATCTAACTCTGTAAATAACTTTGGGGAAATAGTGCTAAGCTTCAACTTCAGTAAAATTCCCTGGGAGTTTCCATTGAGCATTCTGTTCTCACAGGATTCATTAGCTCACTGTGTGCTTTAAGATAATGAAATTAGCAACATTTTTTATGTACAAAAATATATTTGTTTTTCACTGGGGTATATTTTTTTCTGATTTCACAGTTAGTAACAGAACATGTCAGGAATAGTCAAATAGTCAAAAGTCATTTAGTATTTAATACCAAGTTGAAGACTGCGTGCTGTAGATTTTTTATAATGTCTGTTAAAAGGCATATATTTGCTTATAAATAAATGGGCATTAGCTGTTAAATAAATGATAACCAAGCTATGTTCCATAGACTCAGAGAATTTACGTAGAGATGAGGGCTCTAGGGGGAATGCATGGATCTCCCTAGGAAGAGGAAATAGAATAAACTTTGTAGGTGGATTGGGTAGACTGATGGCTGGTGGGGAGGGTAGATAAGATTGAGGGAAAGAGTGTAGAGAGAGATGTTAGAAATGGAGTGCATCGTGGGAGTGGTGTGGAAACCTAGCGCAGTGGAAACTTCCTGGGATCTATGAGGGTGATTCCACTGAGGATTCTTTGTAATAGAAGATATGGAATCTGACCTGGCCACCATAACTGGGTTACATTCCTTTGAATTGTTGTCTGAAGGGGGTCCCATGGAGATCCTCAAACACCCTAAGCTGATGATAAGAGAGAGGTTTGATTTCTGAAAACTGACAATGGGTTCTCATTGCTAAGGGCAGCACCCAGAAAGCCCATTAAATATGGAGAGGTCAAACTAATCCCTGCATAGAATTTTTATTCCATGTTCTAGTCTCTTTGGTATGAGAAGGTATTCTGATACCCTAAAGAGAACTTTGGACACCAACACAACCCCAGAACACTTGACCTACAATCTGCCCTGCCTGCAAGATTTGCTGGAGCAGTGGTGTCATAGAACATGTAGGAGTGGCCGCACAATGTCTGATTTAACTTGAGGCTCATCTCATGAGAGGAATAACATACCCCACATTACCTAGATGGCTGGGAACCAGACACTGGGTAACCCTGAGACCCAAGATAGAACAGAACATTACTGGTCTAAAAAAGAAAAATTCTCAATGTAATGATTCCTAATGATATTTTGCTTTTCCTACAGATTGGTGCCTTGTCCAGTTGTCATCAGAAAGCCTTCATCCCACAGCTGATGGGAATAGATGCAGAGAGCCACAGCCAGACATTATGTGGAGAGAGTTATACTGGAAGTCCCTAGCAAAGGTACCTCTTCTCAGAGCGCAGAGCATCATTCAGAAGCAAGTGGACAAAAGGCTTATAAGAGTCATATAGGGATGGAGAACAGGAGGAAAACAGCCAATTGAAATCAGCTAAGCAGGACACATACCTGCTCACAGAGACTAAAGCAGCAAGCACTGATCCTCTACCAGGATGATAGTCTGGACCAGGTCCAGGTTGGTATGTGTCCTGGCTATTGGCTTTTTTTTTTTCCTTTGGAAGGGACTCCTAACTGTGGGAGTGGGTGTGACTTTGACTCTTTTCCCTGCTCTTGGGACTCTATCTCCTGCTGAGTTGCTTTGTCCAGGCTTGGTGTGAGGGCTTTAGCCTTGTTTTACTGTGTGTTTTGTTTTGTCTTGTTTGGTAGCTGTCTCTTGGAGACTCGCTCTTTTCTAAATAGATAGGGAAGGTGAGTGGATCTGGCCCAGAGGGGAGGTGAATAGGAGCTGGGAAGCATGGAGGGAGAGAAACTGTGGTCAGGAAATATTGTATGAGAGAAGAATCTATGAAAACTCTATTTTCAATTAAAGAAAGCATAGATTATTAAGAAATTAATTTCTGTCTGTAGCTTGGATTCAGGAATAATTATAAATACATATAACTATGAAAAGACAAAGTTTAAAGTATGAATCCTATTTTTGCTTAAGGTAATTCATTAGTAAAGTCATTTAAATCATAATTTGTTATGCAAAAACTGCCAACCAATGTGTAATTCTTAAAGTTAATCTGAATGTCCATATATTAATTACAAATATTAATATATCTGGAATTTCTCTTAGGTATATTATTTGTTTCTTCCTTAAGCCAAGTTAGAAAAAAAATCAAATGGATCCTAAAACTTATAATCAGCTGCAAAAAGAACTATTTTACTTTAGAATAACAGATTTTATTTTCTTGACATTTTCATTCCTTTATAACCACAAATAGTTTGGCAAATGATCAAAGATGATTTCTCTTAAAACTCTGGTAATGTAAAAAATCAGTAAGACTCTTGATATACCAATCCTGAGTTTCAAAAGAAGGGTGGGGTTTGATGGGAAATTAAAAATAATAGGAATAAGAACTGGGTTTCATTATAATGTAAAAACAGCTAGAGAGATTCAGAATGGTCTTTATGCACAAAAAGGTAAGATACTAGATATTCATTTGACACTGGGGTGGACTAATTCTTGTACTAAAGTCAGCTTTTGCTCTGTAGTGGTATAGAAGGTTTACAGAGACACAGCCATGGTTATTCATGAGGTATTGGTGAAAGACTCTGACACACCAAGGAGCATATTTAATATAGCAACTTTTAACAAAATTGTGTACTGCTACTCTCTACACCAAAATTTCCTATCGAATTTGACATGACTTTATCTATTCTGCCTTCCATAATTAGCCTTGGAAGATGTCTTCCACATTTTCATAATATTCAGTAAAGCTTACAAAGTAAAATCTCAAATGATTGTTGTTGAAGGGCTTCCTTAGTTTTTCACGCAGCATATATAAGATTACTGCACATTTCATTTCCTTCTATCTTTTCATTAATAAGCTGTATTGTTTCACTAAGCCAAATATTTCTGATATTAACCAATGAAAATCATCTTGAGAAAATGGAGTAAGTTATACAGTATATAACAAGTAATATAATTATACAATTGAGTGACTTTCTTCTAGTTTACTTGTCTACCAATGTATTAAAAGATATATAGAAGTTTAAAATGACAATTTTAAAACAGCCTCAGGCCTAAGCTTGTACTTTGTCCTATGTTAATTTTGCTTTCTCTCCCTTTTGTTGCCCACTATATAATATGTTACTCAAGGGAAATATTTTTTCACATTGTTCAAGTTGATTTGATGGATGTTTTACTTTCATTTTTAGGAGTATTATTTTCTTGAAACTAAAGAATTATTATATAAAATATAAGCCTTTAGGGCATTAAACTGTTATGCCTTTATGAAGAAATATTATACATTCCTTTTTAGAAATAAATGAGGTTTCAGGAGAATTGTCATCTAACTTACATAAAATAAATTCAGGGACAAAACAAAAGTACAATTTAATAGAATGGTGTCTTGCTAAACATGATACTAAACTGACACTAAAACTAATATTATATGTAAAAAAAAATCACGGGCCCACATAGTATGTGATCCATTCTGGAGTCTGTAAACTCCAAACCAGTGTTAATGCTTTTTTATTAGTGACATGATTTAAAGACAAACCCATGATCCTAGGTTATGTTTGCTTGTTTTGTAGTGTCTTTTTGAAGGGAAATGAAGAATATGCTGGCAATGGTCATATTTTCAAAAGATTTTGCATAAGTTTATGTAATTACATATCTGATTAAGATTTCCTGTTGTCTTATTATTATGGCATGTGATTAAGAAAGAATGCAAGGTAAATGCTTTTGGACATTCTAAAGTAGAATTTCTGAATACAGCATAGGACTTATTAGCATTTTGGCAGACTTTTTTCTCTCTCTGTATCCTATTTTTTTCTGTGTACATAAAAAAAAGATTCAGATTCATGTGAGAAAGAGATTATTATGCTCCATAGAGGGAGTCTCTGTATAAGAGCAAATTAGATTCAAAAGGACCATGAAACAGGGGGCACATTGACTTGCAGGCTAGTTTTATCTCTACTGGATACAAACTAAAATCATCTGAGAGGAGGGAAGCTCATTTAAGAAAGTACCTTTATTAGACTAGGATGTAGGGGAGCCCATGCATTTACTGGATTAGTTATTGAAATTGATGGGGTGGTGTCCAGCCCATTGTGTGTGGTGCCATCCCTGGGATGATTCTGGATTCTATAAGAAAACAGGATGAGCAAACAATGAGGAGCAAGCTAATAAACAGTACTCTTCCATGGCCGCTGTATCAGCACCTGTATCTAGGCTCCTGTCCTGCCTGAATGTCTATCTTGATTGACTTTCTTTGATTATAAACAATGATGTGAAAACTCAAGCCCAATAACCTTCTCCTCCCCAATTTGCTTTGCTCATAGTGTTTCTTAACAATAGTAACCCTAGGTAAGACAAATTGGTCCCAGGAGTGGAGTATTGTTATGACGACATGACCATGTGTCTCTTGAGAGGACTGTGAAAGGACTTCAGAACACTGGACTAGAAAAATCATTCAGTGTTGAGAGTTCACTGAACTATTCTATAGGGTCATGGAAGAGAAAAAGTTTGAGAACAGTTAAGGCAATTGAAATTTTAAAGACTCTATCAGTGCCATTTTATTATATTGAATTAAGATTCTGTGGTGGCTGGTCAACTGGAGCTGGAGAATGAGAATTAGCCATGATTATGAAGATACCAACACCACTGAAGTGAAATCTTTGCTTTACTGGGTCAAATGATGTTGGTTAGCTGGAGCTGAGAACTAAGGGGTGATTACAAAGAGACCAGCATTATTGAGATTAAGTGTTCTGGGAAGTGTTTACTGAGTCAGCACACAGAATCTGTGTTCCAAATACAGCCAAGGTTGTTGTGTTGGTAGCTAAACTTGATATTTTGTGGGGAGTGGTGCTGGTTTTGAAGTCATAAAAAAGTCACGGAGAGCAGCTGAAGTTTGGCACTGCGTGGCAGATTAGGGTCTCAGAAGAGGGCCGAGAAAAAGCTGTTGGTGAGACTGCAGGTTAGTTACAGCAAAAGTCCCCTGAGTTTTGGTGATACTGCTGCCATGAGATGACCACCAAGAACAGCAGCAGCGCTGGAGTGCAGTGAGTTGGAGATTAGAAGAAAAGCTTTGTGCGCAACAGAGCACAGAGTGACAGAAGTGACCCAAGCCTTGTGGAAGAACTCAGAATATCATGAATGGACAGCAGCCGTTGGGCATCAGGCATGTTTTACACTGTTGGGAATTTAAATTTGCTTTTATCTAAATGAAATTGTGACCTGGTTATTCCTTCTCAAAGTAAGGAAGTATTTAATTTAATTTTGATTCTTACAAGAGCCCAGAGTTGTGAGTTTTTAAATTATTAAAGAGATTTCGGAATTTTTTTTAAAAGACTAGTTGTTTTAAAGAGGCCGAGCTTTTAATGTTTGGAGTTCTAATGACTGCGGAACTTTCTTTTTTAAAGTTATCTGTGTTGTTAAGGTGAGATCTTGGGGATGAATGAAAAAGGAAAGGTCATGGTTTTCAGTGATGTATTTGCATGCCAAGTTAACAAGTGGTCAATTGTACTAGAGAGTTTTTATGTCTACTTAAATCAAATTAAAGTCACCTGAGAGGAGGAAGAAATCTCAATTAGGAAAATTCCTCCAAAGACCAGGCTGTAGGCAAGTCAATAGGGAATTTCTTTACTTAGTAACTGAGATTGATGTGGTAGGGCCCAGCCTGTTGTGGTGATACCATCACTGGACTGGTAGACCTTGGGTCTATAAGTAAACAAGCCGAGAAAGTCATGAGGTCCAAAAAAGTAAGCAGCACTCCTCCACGGCTTCTGTAGTTCTCCTGCCTCGATATTTCTACCCTGATTGAGTTCCTGTCTTGACTCCATTTGAGGATGAAGGGTAATATGAAAGCATAAACCGAAAACAAACCCTTCTTTCCCAACATGCTTTAGTCACGGTGTTTCATCACAGCAACCATATGCCTAAGACACCTATGAAAATTTAGACCTTTCTGGATAGCTCACCATAGTCTCTGGAGTGTACTCTTTGCTGAAATCTGATTTGCTAAAGAACATTTTGCTTTCTTTGTGCCTCTCTGTGGATTTCTTTCTTTACAGAGGCAAGAACCAGGTCAATGAGATGACTCAAATGGTGAAGCTTCTGCTGCTAAGCCCAATGACCTTAATTATTATCTCTTGGACCCACCTGGCAGAAAGAGAAAAACAATTTGTATTGCCTGTTTTCAGATGCCAACATTACACTATGACATGTTCACACACACATAAGAGAAAGAGAGAGACGGGGGAGGTCAGATCAGAGGCAGAGAGAGACAGAGAGAAAGAAAGACATCACGAAAGAAATCACGAAGAAACCTTCATTTTACAATGGTCTTAGCACACAGGACTTAACACACTTAAATATCATTGGTTAGAACTCCGTCATGTGTTCATATAAAATTGAAAGAAACATGAGAGAACACTGATGTGTTCTCAGAAATGAAAAGGACTGGGATGGGAGCACAACTAGCTAGTATATAAAAGGCTGCATTCCACCCACGGAAGGAATTGCAGTGACACAGTATAGTGAAGACTCCTGTGTGAAAAGGATTTGGAAATAATTGAAGAGGCATGTCTGACTATATACACTTTCATTTCCTCTTTCAATGAAATGTGTAGAGTTCCTTTAAGTCTCCGTGCTTACTAGCACATCTTTAAAAGTCATGTAAGTATTTCTACAGCTTTAACAGCACCATCCCAAGACATTTTACCTTCTTTCCTAAGAGTTCTATGATGGTTTGTATGAAATTTCAATATCACAGAACCTTGTATCACCTGAGAGATGGACCCCTGGACAACCTGGGGACAAGTATCTTGACTAGGTAAAGTGATGTGATAAGATGTATCGTAACCAAGGGTGGAAGAATGCCCTGGCAGAGTATCCTGTAGACAAGGTAGAAAATGAGCTGATTCCTAATATGTGTCTTTCTTTCTCTGCTTCCTGATTGTAAATGCATAATATCCAGCCCCTTCATGGTCCCACTGCCCTGCCCTGTCCATGATGATCCACTGTACCCTTGGATTGGACAACGTACCAGGATAAAACTTTACTCTTTTTAGTTGTATTTGTCAAAGTATTCTGTTAAGGAAACAGGAAGAGAAAGGATTACAATTGCCTTTGTAGGTCTTGAAGAGCCAAACGCACAGAGAAATAGGTTGATAAACTTGAATAACAGATTTTAACATCCAGACTGCAGGTCATATTCAGCTGTGTGATAGTAAAATGAGGGGACATAATCTTTCCCTGAAACTGGGAATGAAAGGTTTTGAATTAGAACAGTCAATAAGTAAACAGTGCCAGAAGTGCCCACATCTAAACCCAAATGTCCAGGGCACAGAGAAAAAAAATCTAACCATGTGTTTGAGGATACCAGTTGCCTCAAAATGATAATAACCTGTTTATAGTCCAATTCTTTGCAATTCAGATTTATCAATATCCTGTTCATATGAGAAACACAAAAATTATCAAGTGAAGTCCCCTAAATCCCAAACACTTGATATTCTCTAGTCTTATCTATTAGGAGTCAACAAGTATTTCCTCAGAAACCAAAATTTTTTAATCCTATTGAATTTGAAATAGCTTTGTGTCTTATACATAACTGAATTCTGGCCAGGAATAGCTAAAGTAAAGAACCAGATGGAAGTTTTGATTCATATTTTCTGCTAGACATTGATCCCAGGGGCCAAGAACTCTCATTTAAGATTTTATTGTAAGAGAGGAAAGAGATTGTGAAAATTGGCAAAAAAGATTGTTAGCAATTTAAATTGCTAACAAAGGCTCTTGTTCTTCTGATAGCATTGGTTTACAGCACAAGACTTTGCTCCCCATTGTGTATAAACCTTCAGTCTCATACTAGACTTATGCAAATTTAACAGAGAGCATATATTTTTGAATGCTTTCCAAAGACTTTCTCAACAAACTGTCATGATGTATATGAAAATAACATGATCCAAAGATCTCTTTTGTCTTTTTCATCTTCATTGTTACTCTCAAGTTTTCTAGGTGGCTAGCTAGAAGTCAATCCTGAAAACACATACTTAGGCAATTATACCATTAAAGAATCTCAGTTATTTATTTGATTCTACTGTTCTGAGTTTGCTTTATTTATGCATAAAGTAAGTGTGCAATAAATTTCGTGTGAGTTAATACATACACCAATTCTATAAAATTATTATTGAAAAAAATGAATGGATTCTGGGGCTAGAATTAGCAGAAAATAAGAATGCAGTTAATTATTTGCATTATTATGGTCTAATAATAATAATAATGAAATTATTTTAGAAAGAAATCATTCCTGTTATATAGTAAGTTTTATATAAGTACCAGTGTACTCTAATTTTAATAAATAACTTTTTGGTTTCCAAAACAGTTATCTAATATTTCTCTAAGGAAAAGAAAGTCATTCATCATGCCTTACTTTGTATAGTTAATACATATATTTTGAAATTTGACAATTAAATTTTTATACTCCACTGATTTTCTAAAACCAGAGTAATAACGATACATTTATTTCTCCCAGTCTTCTGCTTCTCCTAGTTCAAGAGACAATCATAGGATGTAGCATTAGGATGAGGACCAGAAAGGGTGATTAATAAAAGCTAGTGGGAAATAGGCTGGAGAGACAAATGGTCTAGGTTTAAATCTTCATTCTCAAATATCCTTTAATTTTAGAGATCTATTTTACTTTTAATAAATATGTATGTGTGTCATTCCACCAAGGTTTAGATATTCATAGAAACCTGGGATATTAGATCTAACTAGAGTTGAAGTTAGAGATTGTTGTGAGTCCTTACATCTCTTGTAAAGGACCTGAATACAGTTCCCAGGACACATATAGGTAGCTCATAACCACCTGTACTCTAGATCTAGGAGATTTGATGTCCTCTTCTGCTTTCCCCAGATACCTACATACCTACACAAATGCCTCCACATTGGAAAATGCATATAATAAAAATAAAATCACTTTAAAAATATTTCAGGTTTGTTTTCATCTTTAATTAAAATAGAATTCCACTATTTCACCCTCCTTCTCATTGATCCAATCACTTCTGCCTCTGATCTTTCTTAAATTCAAGGCCCCTATGGTTTATTTCCTTATTTTTATGCATATGTATGAATAAATACATAAATACACACATAAGAAACCTTGGTGAATTTCTAAAAGAACAGACACATAATAGTGTGAATTGACCTTTATCAAGTGTTTTATATATCTATCTATGTTTTAATTTCAGTAAAGAGTGCAAGAAGTCTTTTACTTAGTCAATGGTTTCATGCAACTAAAACAAAATGAAAATTTATCCTCAAATATGTTATTTCTAATGTTGCTAAAAATATATGGATCATTGATGATGAGTTGGTATGCAAGTAAAATGCATATTGTCCTTAGTTTAGAATAGGAGAAAATAAAACAGGTAGATTCAGGAGAGTAACATAACTTTAATAGCATTGAAAACACATTTAAGAAAGACACATTAGTTTTTTTAAGTTGATGTTTTGATTATGAAAATCTAATGATTATTTTTAGTGTAATTTATGTTTAAATTCTTTACAGAAAAATTAAAAGTAGAAATTATTGTAACTGGTACAATAAAAAGAACTCAGAATAAAGGTTTACACTGTCTTTCTTTCCATACATAAAAAGATTCAATAGTAACATGAGAACCTGTTCCTTTTATGAGAAACCACTCATCAGCAAATGAATTATTGTACCTGATTAGTTTGGTATTAACAGCACCAGAATCAGTACTAAAAGCAAGTCATCTTCTCACCAAAGTATCTCCGAGATACACAGCAGTATCGCACAATTAGAAGGAACAACCAACTTTCAGGTTTTCCCACAAGCACAAAGATGTTGAATTGCATATGGAGTGTCCCAATGTTTAGGATGCTGTCCAGTAGTCTAGGTTTTTTTTCTTTTCTGTCCTGTTAAACTGGCAGGACCAAGCAAAAGATACTTTTATAGGGCAGCCAGAAAGGCAAAGAGGTTCATTGAGCTGACATGTAGACATCATGGCCCTCCTTCTCTCCTAGCTCTTCTTTGGGGAGCAAAATAATTAGAATAAGCAGTATTTCAGTTAGGTGTTGCCTAGAGGATTTATTTCCAAGTGTTTATCTAATAATATTAATAGAGCTTATTATACTCTTGTAGTAATGAGGGGAGCGGGCCTGCTTTTCGTCCGGCCCAGCTCCCGCACGNCCGGAGCTTCATGCGTCTGCTTTGGAGAAGACAGTCATGGCATCTGCCTGACTCTGCTTCTTTCTCCTACCATTCTGTTCTGTCTACTCCACCCACCTAAGGGCTGGCCTATCAAAGGCGCCAAGGCAGTTTCTTTATTAACCAATGAAAGTAACACATAGACAGATGACCCTCCTACATCATACTCTAGTTGGCTGATGATTCTAATGTAGCAAAATACTTTATGTATTTTGCATGTATTATGTATTTATGTATAATGTGAAACAAAATACTTTAGAGGTTCATAAAACCTCAGTCCAGGTTGCTTTTGATAACTTCTCCTTTATAAAACCAATTCATGAATCAGGAAAATCAAAAGAATTTTCTAATATATAGATAGCATCATACAGAAGTAAAGAAGAAAAAAGAGGAAACTAAAAGCCAAAAGGTAACAAAAGTCAAGAAGATAACTTCAGTGATGTAGAAATATATTAATTACATGATGAAGTGTTCTAAATGATCGTGGAAATGCTCAGTGAGCTCAGGAAATCAATGTTTGACAAAAAACTTTTATTATTGTGATTTATTATTATTGCTATCATTCATTGTTATCATCATGTCAGCACAATGTGGAGGCACACAAGCACAAAATTGCACATGTGGAGTCAGAGGACCATTTAATAGTCCAAACTCTTTCCTTCCCCATGAGGATCCATGTACTAGGATCTCCAGAACATCAGTCAGGCGTGAAAGCAAGTGCTTTTACATACTAAATGACCTAACTGGACCAGGAACTTTTTAAAATATAATAATTTAAATTTAAACAGCCCAAAATCAATAACTTAAAGACTATAATAAATAGACTAAAATATCAAGTGAAATAATAAGATAAAACACAATCAAGAACTAATCTATGATACTTAGCATTAATAAATAAAATTTAGAAAATAAATTTTAGAAAAAATATTTACAATAACATGAAAGGTAATAAAGCATTGAGAAAATCCATAACTAAGGGTGAAAATGTCTTTCATTTTGAAAATTATGAAACAAGGAAATAAATGATTATTATATATTATATAATTATATAGTGAGTATCTTATTTCAATTTATTGTATAGCAGAATATTATGACAAAGTCCATGCCAAAACTTTCTAAAGAATCAGTGTAATTTGTACAAAATTTCATTCAGTTTTTATGCATACAAAAGAAAAACCCTAAAATAAATATTAAACAATAAAGACTCCCAAAGTGCCAAAAAAGAAAAAAAAAACCTTTTATGACAGTGTAATGTGGGAAGTCCTTCTGTATATGTGTTGCTTTCATTGGTTAATGAATAAAGAAACTTATTGGGCCTGTGATAGGGCAGGATAGAGCTAGACAAGAAAGCTAAATTGAATGCTGAGAGAAAGAAGTCAGAGTCAGGAAGATGCCATTTAGCTGTCAATGGAGACAGACCCAAAGCAACCTAAACAGTAAACTACAAGCCTCATGGTAAAATATAAATTAATAGGAATTGGCTAATTTAAGATGTAAGACTTAGTTAATAAGAAGCCAAAGCTATTGGCCAAGCAGTGCTATGATTAACATAGTTTCTGTATTATATTATTTGTGTCTGGGTGCCAGGAAACAAACAGTCTCAGCCTACAGTAAGGATGTCTGAAAAAGTCATCAATTATCATAGCATTTTCTATCTACCTAAAATCTCATATAATATCTATAAACAGTATATAAATATACATTTACATTTTGAATGAAAATTTCCCATATGGGCTGACAATAATCCCCTAAGAGTTTCAGAATATCTAAATCCACAAAACCAGGCATGAGAAACACTTTTTTTTTTTTAGTTGATGGACAGGGTTATCCAAGAGATTCCACAAACATTAGAGGCTATTGATTTTGTCCTAGGTTGAAGGGAAGTCCCTAATATAGAAAATATTTCGCAATTTGAATCACAAAAGTACTTGGACTATACCAGACCTGGTACCAGAAGGTGTCATGCAAACTTCCAAGGAGGCAAAAAAACAAAACAAAACAAAACAAAACAACAGATCCTGCCCAGCTAAGATGTCTATGCACCATAGCAATGAGCAACATGGCACAATAAGCCTAATGGTCCAATAGTGGCCTACATACCCTGATGAAATGAATAACATATCAATTGAACCAAAATTTCACTCAATATAAAAAAAAAACATGCCTGAGACTGAAAATTATCCAACTGCCAAGGGCCAGTGAAATCATGGATCTTGGAGGTGAACCCACAGTTGTCAAGTTATTAAACCAGAATAATTCCTTACCACATTCTAATATTTAGCCTGTATCTACAGAAAGGTGTAGTTTTCACCTTCATCAAAGATGATTACCTTTCCAACAGCTGGAGACCATTGCCAAAACCCATGACAGATCAAAATGGAGAACTAGAGATAAGATCAAGTGGTATCAAGTCCTAAACTGATAAGTCTGCACCTAAGGCTCAGGGATCATTGGAGAAGATTGTGGAGCAAGACTGGAAGAGCCAGGAGAAATGAAAGTTTGCTGTGAGCAAAGGGTTCATGGGCCCAAAAGCTTCAGGTGGGTTGAAAAACACCAGATAGGAAAGTTGCCATATTAACAGTTTCTAAAAGATGTTAGCAAACAGCACACTTCTGAGATCAATATACCAACCTGCAGGTGGACCCTTACACCCCTAAACTTTCTTTTATTTTTTTGTTGTTCCATAGAACCAAATTCCCTGCATCACCATGTCCACTTCTGAGGAAGCAACTGCTACCTGTCATTTTTCTGATCAAAGACATCTGCTTGGAGGTTGGTCTTCTTTTTCTTTTATTTCTGTGTCATGTCAACCAATCCTGATCTAACAATTATATCACCAGGATATGTTAAAGTTTTTTTTTTAATTGAGAGGGAAAATACAACTTTGAAATAGATCTGTACAGAAAGCAAATTTTGATAGGGATTGTTTAGCGTGATTTCCAATTGGTTCTAATAATAAAAACCTGGAGTCAGACATTAGAGAGTGAAAGTTGAAAGGTCAGAGGAGGAGAGCAGTCAGTCACTAATTCTTACCTCTACAAAATAATAAGACCCAATGGCATATCCTGTCTCTACAAGACCTCAGACTGAATGCCCTTCCTACAAAAATTCTGACTGAATCCTGAGCTTCTGTCTCCTTGTGACTTTTATTCCTCTCTCCGCCCACCCTTATCATTCCTGCCTCCAGATCCCTAGTGCTGGGATTAAAGGCATGTGATCTCAAGTACTAAGATCAAAGGTGTGAGCTCTGTTTCTCTTTTAGACCGATTCAATCTCTTGCAGCTCAGGGTGGCCTTGAACTCAGAGATCTGTCTGTCTCTGTCCCCCAAGAGCAGGGATTAAAGTTCTGTGGCACCACTGCCTGGCCTCTATGGCTAACTAGTGCGGCTAGCTCAGAACTCTGATCTTCAGGTAAGCTTTATTTCTGAGATCACAAACATCACCACAGGGTTGACACATATACAATGATATATAAAAGTAGCGAGTGTATTCATATAAGAGAAAATGATCAACCATAATGATGCATGTTTGAAGAAATTAATAGCTTTGATAATATTTTGGGTAAGTGAAATAATCTGCCAATTACATGATTCCTCTTTATTGTGGTATTTCAAAGAATAAACTCTTAGAGTCAAAGGGTAGAATTGTTGCCAGAGTCTGGAACTGAAAGAAAATGAAGACACAATTAAACAGGTATAAAATGTCAGTTATGGAGAATGAAGAGGTTCAAGCAATCTGTAATACAACATTGTACCAGTGTACTATATGCATACAATCATCTGTTTGTGTTTATTTATTGATTGATACATTGATTGATCGCTGCATATTGGATAGGCTAGTCTCAAAGTCATTACAAAGGTGAGGTTGATGTTGAATTTATGAGTCTATTGTCTCCATTCCCAGTCTAGATGGGGCTGTGATGTGTGATTGTATTTATATAATCTTTTAAGACGTTGGTATCATGCTGTTTTAAACACTGGAATTCAAACTAAAGTAATAATTCTCCTTTATATTTCATTATATATTTCCTCTTATTGTCTCCATCCTCCAGCCTTAAAATTCTAAATGAAACAAGGATCACCTTGCCTTTTTTGTAATGTTTCTTTTTTCATTGCTCCATTCCTGTCACTTCAGGGACCTATAGACCTGATCATAAGAATCATCTCCCATATATTAGAATTACTTCTATGATAGATTAATCCACCAAAAGGCAAGGACTGAGACTGGACCAAATTGCTTCACTACTATGTCTTCTCCTGCTCAGCTGACAACTTCAAATATGGGTTTATCTTCCTGGGGGATCCAACATGCTTGCTGTGTCTCCCAAATATGGGTCCATGTTCCTGGGGGTGCCCAAAATGCTTGCTGTGACTCCTGCTTTGTTTTCTTACCAACACAACTTTAGACTTGCTCAGGTAGACCCAGCATTTGTAGGTTGGTCCTTTGAAATAAACAAAATAAAATAAATACTGTGTATTATGTGTGTATATGAATGTGTTATGTTTTATGTGTGTATGTGTTGTTTTAACTGGTTGAACTCAACTGACAAACTGTTAATATGTTAAAACAACCATTGATGTTTCTTTTATCCTTGTTTGGGGCAGCATTTTGATTCTTAAAAACTTGCATAAAGCAACTAATGAACAGCAGGAATCATTCTTTTTCTACTGAACCAAAATGTTAATAGTGATATGGTTAAGGTATTAGCTTAAATAATTATTTTATTAACATTACCATTACTTAAACATAGGTTTACTTATTACATATTTACTGCATGTAAGTCAGTTAAATTTAGAGGCAGTAACTTTTGAAATAGTGCAACCATAATGCTTTGTGTTTAGAATGGTACCTGTCAGCCACTCACACACGTTTCCCATCAACCGCTCAATCTCATTGCTTTAGCCAGGTAGAACTGCTACGATTGAAATTTGAAGGAGGTAGAGGTGAGGTAAGCTACTCTGGTCAAATGCCATATCCTATCATACAGCTGAAATCAACAGGATGGGAAGGCAGTTACTGAACGACTCTGAGAAAGGCCAACTATTCCTATTAAGTATTTCTGTCAATGGGTCAAAAACATGACTCATAATGACTTTTGGCAGCTGCGGAGACAGAGAGATGGTTAGATTTTCCAAATGAGACCTTGGAGATTTGCAGCCAGTGAGCAAGCAGCCTTTTAAAATAGCCCTTGAGATTTGAAGAGGATAGGTTAAGAGAAGCATGATAATTAAAAACTGAAATAAAGAAAAGCAAGGAAGTCGGGAAAATGACACAGATGAAAAAGGAAAAAATGACGAGGAATTGATTTTCTTCAAATAACAGTCCCACACCACAAACAGGAAGGCTGCCAGTCTATGGTGTTTTCTGGTGGTGACTCAAAAGTGGCGTGATTAGTTGTAGCTCAGACAGGGACAGGGTTTGCAAGCCAAGTAGGGTCCTTCTCTAGACAGGGAGGGACAGCTGGGAGAAGTGACAGCCCAGTGGCCTTGTGACTGAAGGAGGAAGGGCGTAACGTGTTTACACTTTTGCATTTCATCAACTCACTTGAGATGTTTCCATTCACTTAAAACACTCATGACGTGATCCCCAAAGGATGTGCTTCACCCTCTGTACAATAAAGATGTCTGTTTGTTCATTCTTTCATGGAAGGGGGTGGGTTTGCTGGAAGAGCCAATTTTCACCAACCACTTTTTCCACATTACACGAAGAGGGTATTCAATGTCTGAGTGGGTGGCTCCCTCAAAAGGCCCAATTCTGGAAACCCTCATCTAGAAAAACATTTCAGACTTTTATAGCACTCTTGGTCGGAAGATTTCAAGTGATTACCAAGCAAAACAGGAGAATCCTAATAGCATTTCAGCATGGTAGCCGGCAAGACTTGCTGACATCTATTAGCACATGAAAAATCCGTGGTCAAAGGGAAGCTACCATGAAATGAAAGGAACTGTAGAAGCAGGAGCTTTTAGTCTCACATGCCATTCTACCTCTGGAGCTTTTACCCACGTCTCTCAAAACAGATTATCATGATGTTATCCAAAACTTCTTTACTAAAATTCCACCATTCCCTATGTGTAGGCATGTATCATAACATCCTGAATAAAGCCCACATTTTCAGGGTCAATGGCAAATACAGTGGCATATGATTCATAATTCTGAATATTTAATTTTTTCACTAATGATCACATGATACATTGGCTGACAGTTTATCTGAGTGATTTACAGTAAAATTTTCAGGGCTAATAATGCATGAGAATTATTAAATTTTTGTTTTACTGTAAATTGTATTTCCAATAGAAAAGGTCATTGGCTTGACTTCATTACTGGTTTATTTAAGTTTGTCACATGGGAGAAAAAGTAAATTAGCAAATACAGTTTTTTATACTCTTTAAGGAGCTGTTCTCTATTATTCTTAAAAAAAAGTTGTCTCCCTTTCCAAACAAATATTTTTTCTTTATTTCTACAGCTGTTGCTAAGCTTATGTTGACTGAAGGTTGAGAATTGTCCCAGGAATAGGTAAAACCAATTAAAGTTGATCTTATCCAGCTACTAGATACACAAATTTCTACAACATAAAATACACTTCTTCTAGGTCCCAGAGTTATGATTCACTGTATGCCTCTCATGACCTAAAGGATGCATAATGAAATAAGCAGCAGAAAAGGCCCATTCTATATAATAGGTATACGATTTTGGCCAAGTTATCTTTGTCTGAAACTTCAGAAAAGGACTTTATATACATTTTTCAATGTATTTAAAATATTGAATCTAGAATTAGAAACCAGTCACTGATTCATAATTACTTTCTTGAATTTTGAGATGTGGCCAATGCCAAAGAGCCTCTGGGTGTATGTACAAAATTAGTAAAAATATATAAAAACCCACTGAACCAAAACCACAGTGGAACTCACAGTAACTTTCCAGACAGCGTAATTTACCACTTACTCACTGGGGACTGCCAATCTCAGTAGATGTATTTTACACCAGGCCAACAAGAGCAACAAAAATAAAGGCTTCTTGGATGAGGAATAAAAGAAATGACCAGTGTTGTAAGTCTTAAAACAACCATAAGGTGAACGATAATAATAAAAATAAATTAACTTTCTTGTTTAGTATGTCAGCGTCTGAGAGATTTCTTTGGTAAAAATGTTGTGACTTATTGAAATTGCAGGAGCAGCTAAGACTAGGAGAGTTTTTCTAATCACAATCCGCAGTTATCAAACGCTGAGTCACATTTTCCTTCTGCCAGACTCAAGGCACAGAGAATCTCTGTTGAAGGTATATCCTCAGGCAATGCATCCTGGGAAGCTGCTGATTGACTAACTACAGAGTAAGGAGCATAGGTAGCCAGTCCCACTCAGTCTACTTCCCACCCACATCTTGTCATAGTCCCCACCTCCCTTCAAAGCACCCTATATCAGATGGAAGAATCTGTCTTCAGAGTCTATGCTTCTGTTTCCCTCAGCTAGTTCTGTTCTTGTTTGCTTTCCTTCCGTCCCTAATTAAGAAGTCATTCCATTAACCTCCCCTTCCCTCAGAGGGTTGACTTATCTTTTTAGAAAAAAAAATCTAACCAGAGAAAAAGAAAACAGAGAAGCACAGATGAGAGAGCGCAGAGAGTGAGAGAGGAGAGGGAAGCAGGATGGGTAACAGATACTGAACTCGGAGAGAATGATTCCAAAGTAAGTAAGACTGGAAACAGCTTATATCTCATCCAAACTAGAAGAAGTCATGAAAGCCTTCAAGTATTCAAAATTAATTATTTGACCAGAGGAAATGTGTATTATCCCAAGTTAATTATGATATATTTTAATAGGACCCTTACCATGCAACTCATTAATATTATGCACAATTATAGGTTGAATTTATTTTAATATATATAAGTAAATTAATAAAATAAGAAAATATTTCCTTTTAAATAAGAGAAATCAGGTTACTTTTCCCTACTTTAAACTTTATAGCTCTCATTACATTGAGTCAAATGCTCCCATCTTTGTGACATATGCATCATGTGTGGCTCTTTCTTTACTGCACATAGATACCAAGCCCACTGTGATGAGAACATGATAAAGGGACATTGAGGTCATCTGATTTGTCTTATGTAATGCTTCTATTTTGGTCTGCACTTGTGTTTAAAGAATTTTATCAAGGATCTAATTTGAGTAATCTTAGTAGGACAGATAAGACACCGAAGGAATCCATGTTGGACAAGGTATTCGTACATCTTCCAGGCTGGGTGGTCCGTTTCATCTGCTGCATCATCTACTCACTGTCTTCCCTACACGACAGTGACATAATATTCATGAAAGAATTTGTGGGCCTCTTTTTAGAAGGGTTAAGGTATCTAAAATGAAATAGCAGAAACAAGGAAAGAAAGGAAGTACTCTATACTGCATTACACAAAATCAAAGGATTTAGGTGCCAGCCTTGGTTTTGCCAGCAGTGTAATCTTAGGCTAAAATTAGGTCTTAGAGAGCATTTTTTCATGTGTCTGCTCACTATAGTGACTGCACAAAATCTGAACAAACAAGTTATTTTGTAACTCTGAATAACAGAGGCTCATGAGTCCATAATGAGTAATGGTTTGATTTTAAGCTCTCTCTCTCTCTCTTTGCTCAAAATTTCTATTGAATGTTCTAAAATAAAGTGATAATAATATCAACCCGTGGATAAAAAAGAAGCATACAAATAGATCTCAGAGCAATCCACTTCACCTAATAGTTACATGAATTTTGTAAATTATAAACAACTAAATTATATAAAAGCTAAAGTATTTTTATATGTATGAGCTCACACAAACATTATGATGATGACTTTTCCGTTGTGATATTTTCAGTTGTATCTTTTCTGAAAATAAAATATAATCACATCTCTTATCCCATTTTCTTTTCTACTTGCAATACCTCTCATTCTCTGCTTGAATGTTTCCTCCCTCTGAACAAGCTTTAATAGTATCTAAAGGTTATATAAATGCCTCCAAGGAAAAAAAGCAACCCCATTCAGCTGTGATAAACCATTGATCTATAACAAAGCCTAGCATGTCAAGACATGCCTAAGGACGCAAAAGTGGCACGCAGAGTTTGGAGTTAACCAGTAGCTCTCTCTATCAGATTTAAGGCCTGCTCAACTTGATGGAAGTCACGCCTGGGACTGACACCTACCAAACTTCCTGTGACTAGCGAGGTCATGGATCTTAAGCCATTGTCGTTTTTGTTTTGTTTATTTGTCAAAAGAAAAAAGGAGAAGTGGAGGAAGAGAAATGTGAGACTTGGGGTGAAAGATGAAAAAAGGAAGAGTAGGAGGAGAGGAAATTAAACATAACTTCTTAGGAGGTGAAAGATAAGAAACACAGATAAAATGACTGAGTAGTGAAAAATAATGATGCCTTAGGGTGAGGTTACCTGCTAATGACAAGTTAATGCAGACACACACACATACACATACACACGGACAGACAAAATTAGCTTTATATCAATAACACAAATTTCAAATACTTACTTGGAAAAAGCCAATATCTCAGACATTCAAATCTTGAATTAGGAATTAGGGACATAAAAATGAGATATAAAGATCAGGAAAATTTTTCAAAATTCTAGAGTTTTATATANTGCACACATGAAGAATTTATATTATAGTTGAAGTGCACGTACCATGAAAATGTCCATTTTCTCCATTGGAGACTACACAGACAAGTTGGCCAGTGGCCACAGAGGTCTAAGAGCTGTTTTCATGCCTGATCTAAAATCAAGTTTTGCCAGGTTTGGAAGGTCATAGGGTAGCAGAGAGAGTAATGCTTCCCAGGTAGAAGAGGCCACCCACTAAAAAAGTTCTTGTGATGAGTGGACACTGTCTTTATACTGAGTGGAGTTTGGCAAGGATTTTCTAGTAGAAGAGAATGGAGATGGTATTTAACTACCAGTCTAGGAATAGAAAAAGTCAAACTCACAGCACAAAGGCAGCTACTCTCTGCCAGAGACAGTTTGACATCAGATTTGACGGTTACAGATTCATGAGCCTCTTTTCTTCATAGAATTACAAAATAACATGTTTGTGAGGGCTGCGGAAACTGCACTCATAAGACACATGAAAAGAATGTCTTATAAGATATTATTTTAGCCTACGATCACACATCTGGAAAAACAAGGCTAGAAAGTAGATTCTTAGATTCTGCTTAATGTGTTGTAGAGGACTCCCTCGATTCCCTTTATTCTGCTATTTCTTTTGAGCTGTCTTAAATCTTCTGAGAATAGATTACATGATTCTTTCATGAATATTCTGTTGCTATTACATAGGAAAGACAGAGAGTGAATGAGACAGTATATGAAATAGAACCATCTAGCATAGAAAATATATTCATAATTTGTCTCACATAGACTTCTTTGTCTTGTTATTCATACAAAGATGTCTCAAATTACATTCTGATGGAATGTTTTAGGTTTTAATGTTACTTCAAAGTTAAATAAAACCATTACACAATGGCCAATCAGATGCCTCAATGTTCCTTCTTCATGCTTTCATTAATGTGGGATGGGTTTCTACATACAATAAGGAAAGAATCAGAAGCTTCATAACGATCACATACATAGCAGAAATTAGTGGGAAAATCTCACAAGTAAATTTTATTCAGGGTAATGACAAGAGGTAGTGAAAGAATTGATCTGATTATCATGTTTCCTATTTTGGGGGGAATTATAATATAATGACAATATTTCTCCCTTCTCTTTCTTGCCTACAAACCCCTGTATGTACCCAATTGCTCTCTTTCAAATTCATGATCTCTTTTTTACTGTCATTGCAAGGATATTTGCATAAGTCTATACATGTATTTTCAAATCTAACCTGCTCAGTCTGTATAATGTGACTTTGTTTTCATGGTTTACGACTTGGCGCTGCATCACCAATTGGTGTCCTCTTCTCCAGGGAAGACCACCCATCCTGCTCCCCATTTTCCTCATCTCCCTGTATTATTATGTTGGGTGAAAACCTCACATGTTATTACCCGTGCAGTTTGGCATTCGTCTTGTCACCCTAGCCCAGCTCATGCTTAAGCAATCATGTTGGGGATAATTTATAGATATGGCTTCTGAAATTTCTAGGAGACACAATCTGATGGTAAATCTTATCCTCAGTCTCTTACGATCTTTCTGACCCTTCTTCCTCAATGTTCCCTGGGCCTTACCTGTAGGATTGTTTGTTGATGTATCCATTAAGACAGGACTCCACAACCGTGGAGTGTTATGCTTAATTGTGGTGTGATATAGTTGTCTCCATTTGTTGCAAAAAGAAATTTCCTTGATTAGGGGTTAAGACTATACTCATCTATGGGTATAACTGAGAAACTATTTTAAGTTTATAATTCAATACTTAAATATTTATATTAGTTGGATATAGTTTGCTAAGGAGCATATGATAGAGTTTATCATAACCAACCAGGGAAGTAAACACTCTATCTCCTCAAACAATTAATTTTTATGTGTGTATTTTGAGGTTTCCAAGTCCTTTTATATCTCTTATGAGATAGGTAATAAGTTGTTTCAATTTAAATTGAAGAATAAATGACATTTTAGAGTCCCTTGGAAGAATTACAATAATAATTATGAAAGAAATATGGCAAATTATTTCATAAACAAATGTGCTTCAAGTATTTTTGAGTTTTCTATAACTTAACTTCTTATGGAAAAAAGAATAGTTGAACAAAACCTAAAAGGGTACTGGTAACTAAATTTGTATGTTCAGATATTGAGGGCCAATAATACAGCTGGTGTGGTAACACACTCGATGTCAAGTCTTAATATTTGAGTTCAGTCACTGTGACCCACAACAGGGAAGGAGAAAACCAACCACTGCAAGTCGTCCTTTGATCTCCAAACATGGTGCTCTGATGGTACATGCTCATATCATTCAGACTCACAGAAATTAATAATAAATAAAATGTAAAGCTTTTACAACAATGTTGAATCCTCACTTACTCACAACCCCAAGTTTGTTGAACGTTTATTAATAATATGTGTATTTGCATGTCACTGTATTTTTCAATCACAGAGAGGAAAACTTTTAACCTCAAAATGCTTGAGCTTATGATAACTCAATTGAGGTGCCAGAAAATATCACTCAGCTTTCCTGTCAACCTTGTGAAAAGCAGAAGAGAACAAAACAGAAAATTAAAACTCATGATTTTTTGCCAAGTGTAGGACTGCCATGCTGTGAAAAAAAAAATGGTCTGTACTCTGTCACTTGTATTTTAAATAAAAGCTGATTGGCCAGTAGCCAGGTAGGAAGTATAGGTAGGGCAACCAGGCAAGAAATAGAGGTGGAGCAGTGAGAACTGGAGAATTCTGAGAAGAGTAAGTCTGCTCTTCTCACCCAGACATGGAGGAAGCCAGACACAGAGCAAACAAGATGTGACTGCTTTGCTGAAAAAGGTATCAAGTCACGTGACTAAAACAGACAAGAATTATGGACTAATATAAGTTATAAGAGTTAATAGGAAGCCTGATCTAATAGTTCAATCAGTTTACAATTAATATAGACCTCTGTGTGTTTCTTTGGGAGTAAACAGCTGTGGGACCTGGTGGGACAGAAACCTCTGTCAACAAATGGTGTGCCAAGGTGGGGCTAACTAAATCCACTTAAAAACCTGAGAGAGTTTGGGAAATAATTCTATACACACACACAAAAGAAGGACAGAGTAAAGCATGGCTTCTTGGTAGGATTTTCTCAGCTGGGCTCTGTTTGCTAGAGGCAAGCACTCTCATTTAAGAGAGGCTTCCTGATTTAGATTTAGCTGCAAAACCTTGCAGCTCTTTTAAGAGATCCTGCCAGGAAATATTTAAATGGTGTTGATGAAAAGCTGACCACATGCTTTTTGGTGGTGGCAGGGACCTTGAAATGCCATAGACTTGTGGCAATAAACATGCCATTACCTCTGCAATGAGGCTAGAATCTCAGAAAGCTAGATCCAGCCATCAAAGTCATGGCTTTAATCCTAGCCATATCACTTAGTAAATTAAAGACTCATGAGGTCAGAAAAAGAGAGATACACAAAAAAGATAGATTCATATGAAGAAAATCTCTAAATGGTTTACAGTGTGTTTAAAAATATATATGTAGGCTTGGGAGAAAAATAAAAAGGATAAATTCATTAAAAGAAAAAAGAGAATAGTGGGATGTGGTGAAATACACCTTTAATCCCAACACTTGGGAGGTAGAGGCAGGTGGATCTCTGTGAGTTCAAGGACAACCTGGTCTATAGAGTGAATTCCAGGACAGCCAAAGATATACATGAAACCTAGTCTCAAAAAAAACAAAATTAAAAATAAAATTAAAGAAATAGAGTTTAAAATAAAGCCATGTAAAGATGGAAAATACACAGAGTATCTGGATACTGTATATTATTATGTTGTCTTTGAATTGTTTGATGGCTGAGGAAGGAGCATCTGCTGCTAAAAGATATCTGTTCATAAGTACTTCTGAATTAATCCAACACAGGTATTTTGAAAAATACCTTGATTTCAAAATTGAGGTCAAAAGATATGTTACTTTGGAGAAGAGTTTGTTTTTGTTTCTACAGGAAATGAGAGACTGTGGATTCATTCTGGATTAAGAAAAATAAGGTTTGATCAAAGAAGATTCCCTAAGAAATTTCTGATAGGAGAGGATGGCCCAGATGATCCAATGTTTCAGAGAACCTCTGATAGAGTTTGCTCTAAGTTCTACATCCAGAACAGTTTCAAGACTGTTAGATGAGATGATCAAGCCTCACAGAACTTTCCAGAGAGAATTTGACTGTAATTCTAAATTTTCTTTAGATCCCTGTAAGATTATCAGCACCTCCAATCAGCAGGAAGTGGCTTGGAAAACTATGTCCACATTCCCCCCAAAAAAATAGATTATGGATGTTTTTTTTGTTGTTGTTTAGAGTGTTGGTTACAAGTTGTATGGACAAAAAGCTAAACAAAGGAGATTTGATTCAGAGGTTTTGTTTTTTTTAAAAAAAAAGGGGAAGGGAGTGCTGTGGAGCAATGGCCTGTACCCTTGTCACATGTATTTTAAAGGAACTCTGATTGGCCAGTAGCCAGGCAGGAAGTATAGACAGGACAACCAAACAGGAAGTAGAGGCAGGGCAATGAGAACAGGAGAATTCTGGGAAGAGTGAGTCTGCAGTCGTTATCCAGACAAAGAGAAAGCCAGACACAGAGAAAGCAAGATGTGGCTGCCTTGCCAAAAATGGAACCAAGCCACCTGGCTAACATAGACAAGTATTATGGGCTAATAAAAGTTATAAAAGTTAATAAGAAGCCTGAGTCAGTTTATAATTAAAGTAGACCTCTGTGTCCTTCTTCGGGACTAAACAGATGTGGGACCTGGTGGGACAGAAACCCCAGTCAACACTGCCATGGTTAGATAAGGAAAAAAAAAAGAATAAATGTCTATATCTGTTACAAATGTTTGAGAAATTGTTGTATTGAAAAGAATATTATACCTTGATAAGAAATGCAAAATTCATTAAATGTCCAGAAAACAGTGCCAATAGCTGAAAATGTTCAACTCTCTACAAATATGTCTTCAATATTCTGTCAACATGTTTTGATTGCCAAGTCTTCTATAAACATGTCTTACTTATTTTGAGGAATTCTTTAAAAGGCTATGCTTAGTAAAACCTTACTTATCTGATTCAATCTCGAGTGATCATTCAAAATGAAGTGCGATTTGAAGAACTGTTTCTATTAAGCTGTCTGTAGAACGTTGCTATTAGTGGGTTCATTTGTTTTAAAATAAAATATAAGGTTATAGGAATATATTTATAGAGATCCAGGCAGATGGGCAGATGGTCACTTATCTTTTGTTGACTGTTGAGAAAGACATTCTTCATAAGCAAAAACATGTGAAGAGGCAGAATAATAGGATTATATCCTAGTTTGTTCTACAAATTTAAATGTCTTCACAGAAAATGTCAACCTCATGACTGAAGTGATCACTAGGTTATATTCATTGCTTCTAAGCTCAGGATTATGAGGGTGTTTCAGGAGCACACCAGTATCAAAAAAGAGATTATTAGTCTTTGGTGTTGTTTAGAGAAAGCAAATGTATTGTTCAACAGATATATAAATTATAACTCCATGATCTTTAATAACTCTTCTAAATAAATAACTGATATTCACATATAAATATTTTTTTTCTGTTTTAGGAAATTAGGCATTTGATGTTACCATGAAACTAATATTTCTTTTCCCACAGAAAATAATGGGAAATAGATTCATGAGAACATGTTAATTTAGTTCAAAATGAGAAACAGAGTATTTTCCATAACTGAAAGTTTACTGAATTGAATTTGATACATCTTTATGAAAATTAGTATGCTGTTTATTATAAAAAATTATAAACCTGAAATTGATTAGTGTTCTGTCTTCAAATAATTCATAATTTAGTTGAAAGAACAAAGGATATATATATATACTATATTATAAACCATATCTGAGAAATATAACAGGTCACAATAATTTCTTATCTAATGATAACACATTAATTAGAAAAAAACAAAGTGAAATGGAGTCAGAAGCAAAATGTAGGTGATTGAGAGCTTGTCAATAAAAGCCAATAGTCATGGTGGCCAATGCCAAATATGTTGTTGCTGTCCTCATAACAGCAAAAAAAGACAGCTCCTGAAAAAGCTCTGTTGCATCTGACATATTGAGAAAGAAGCAGTATTTCTGTCTTAGGGATTAGATATTCCAGGTATAACTATATCTTCGATGCATCAATACTTACACCAAACATCTGTGAAAGTACACACTAAATTGTCCAGCACACAGTGTTCCATGTGGTGTTGTTTATGTTTTTTATTCGACTTACATTTCATCATTTTTATGAAGTAAAGTGGTGTGTTATGCATAAACATCATTGCCTGTGATCAAGGGTCTTCATGGTTAATGAAGTCCAGGAGTGAATATGAATCTATATGCATGGAATAGTCTAGTGTTGCATACTTTCTACTGGCTGAAGTGGCTGGCTTAAAGGCATGCTGAAAACAACTTGAAAACAACATTGTTGAAACAACTAGGTGACCCATATTAAAGGTCTGAAACAAGGTTCTTTAGCCTGCAAATCAGCATGGAGCTCATTGGTTTTTGTTGTTGTTGTTGTTGTTGTTGTTTTATCTAGGGCTCACAGGTTACAGGCTCAAGGGGTAGAAATGAGTGGCAGTGAACACTGTGACCCAGTGTCTTAGCTAATATTCTACAGCTGTAAAGAAATGCCGTGACCAAGGAAACGCTAATAAAAGACCTTTAGTGAGGTCTTGCTTACAGCTGTAGACTGCTGTCAATTATCACCTTGGAGGAAAGCAAACAGGTAAAGCAGTCAAGCACTGAGTGAGAGCTTTACTTTCTGACCCACAAGCAACAGGCAGAGAGAGACTGGTTCTGGTGTGGGCTTGCGACACCTCAAAGACTACCCCTGTGGCACAGCTCCTTCAACAAGGCCATAATTTATAATCCTTCCCAAACAGTTCCCCCATTGGGATCCACACATTTAAATATATAAACCTATGGAGGCCATTATCATTGAAACCACACCCAGTAATGCAGGAAAAGAATTTTCACATCTTATAACTATTACAGTATGGATGTTATACTAGAAGTTTTAGTTCCAAAGGAAAAATGCTTCTGGTAGTGGACTTAATCCACTGTCCTGCAGTTTATGACGACCACCCAGTGGACTAATGTCTTCAGAACTCTGGATCAAAAAGCAATTTAAACAATGCTATATTGTGTAGGCTGTCAAGAAGAAATCAACCCACTGCTGTACAGCAAGGAATAGAGCTGTAATCAGGAGGTGTTTTAGGGAGTCTCCTAATATAACCATGTCCTGTGAAGATGCTGAGTTGATAAATATAACAACAAAATCCACAGAAAATCATTCTGTGTTTATATACACACATATGTACAGACAGATTTTTCTCATTATATACATTTGTATATGTAATTATATGTGAGTATTTGTACCTTTCACTTGTTTGTTTTTTTCTGTAGAACAGTGGATCTCAACCATCTTTGATGTAGGAGGGTCATCTGCTTATGTGTTACTTTCATTGGTTAATAAAGAAGCTGCCTTGGCCTTTTGATAGGCCAGCCCTTAAGTGGGTGGAGTAGACAGAACTGAATTCTGGGAGGAAGAAAGCAGAGTGAGGCAGACACATGAAGCTCTGGCCCAA
>LOEQ01002245.1:292345-311660 GCA_001685075.1 Bramus lutescens | reverse complement strand
CAACAAAGAAGACCCTAAGAGAGACATACATGGATCTAATCTACATGGGAAATATAAAAAGACAAGATCTCCTGAGTAAATTGGGAGCATGGGGATGATGGGAGAGGGTTGGAGGGGAGGGGAGAGGAAGAGACGAGAGCAGAGAAAAATGTATAGCTCAATAAAATCAATAAAAAATTAAAAAAGAATTGTGAGCTGACCATGGCATGTCACCACAAAGAGCCGCAATGCCTTTGATCCCATTTACTAAGGAGGCAGTGACAGGATCCTTGCAAAGGCAAGGCCTTTCAGAAGTAGATAAAGAATTCAGACCAGACTGGGGAAATTAGTGACACTCTGTCTCAAGACAAAAATTTGGGGTTGGAGAGCGGGCCCAGCATGTGAAGTGGATGCCATGTGAAGTGGAAATAGCAGAGTTTGGATCCCCAGAACACATAAAATCTGAGCAGCTGTGGCACCCCGCTTGTACTCTCAATGCACTGCAAGAACAGACGGCATTGCAAGATCAAACTAGTTTGCTAGACTGGCAGAATCGGTGAGTTCTGGATTCAAATGAAAGACTATGTCCCAATATATAAGGCAGCAATCAATCAGGAAGACTCTACTACCCTCTCAGGCATCTACACACATGGGTACACATGTGTACGCACAAGCATGCATGCACACAAATGTCAAGGTAAAAAAACTAAGAATTTTAGTAAGGCTAAGGATGTAGTTCAAAGGATGTATTTACCTAGGACTAGGTTCAAACCCCAGAACCACGTGAAAGGTCCAATCTGTTATACATGTATGCTTCCATTAGTCAAAACACAAATGAATATCTTCCTAATCCATCTTAAATCTAGACTGCTTATCATTATTCTTACATATAATATTTAAATCCTCCACTTATTTGTAGGATTATTAAGAGCTAGGCCTATCTTCACCAAGTATGGCATTTTTATGCCAAGGTAACTACTAGCTCATTATAAATGCTTAGTGTATCTTTTCTAAATTAACTATTCATATGTTTAATATAGACCTAAGAGAAACCCTAAATATTTTAGCTCTATTTCTATGTCTGTAGAAATCCACATACAGAAAAAGAAAATTACAAACATACCATGATTAAAATATTTATTATATTCATATGATTTTAATAATTCTGACAGAACAATCAACTTCCTTCAGCAAAAAAGAATGAGAACATAAAAAGTGAAAATACCTGATCCCAGGAAACAGAACGGTCATCAGACTCTTTCTCCATTGCTACAGATGTCTTAGGAGCTCCCCAACTGTGTATTGTCATGTTTTCTTGCCTTTGGTGTTGATGGAGGGCATCCTTTTTGGCACAGGCCCTTCTGGTAGAGAGTGTGTTGAGGAGTTGGTCTAGTTCTAGAAATTTCAAATAAAATCTGGTGTCACATGGAATAGATAGGTCACATTTTGAGTAGTCACAATTTCCAAGTCCGCAGCTCAGACTTTTACAAAGTAAACTTGGTTCTACTGAAAATGGTTATAATGGAACAAAGCTAAAGAGTATTTGTACTTTGTGTGGGTGCTGATTCCCTCTAAAAACCTTGATTAAACTTGGATGAAAAGTGAATATTCCCAGAAAATTCCTACATTTTTATACCCTAGAAATAACAAAAGTGAGCATCCAGAGAAATACATCTCATTGAGACATGTATTTTATTTGCTATAAATCATATAATGAAGGGGAGAGAGAAATGGTTCAGGGATAGAGGCATTCGTTGACAAGCCTGATGATTCACTTTGATTTCCAGGTCCCACATGGTGAAAAGAGAGAACCAACTCTAAAAAGATTTCCTCTGACCTTCATTTATGAATTGTGGCACACTCATGTGCACAACCGTATACATGTAAACATACTCATACACACTCTCACACACACATACACGTAAAATAACCACAATGTAATAAAAACTCAAATTAAAAAATGTAAAGTAGAAACTGGCCTCATCTTCAGAACATTTACACCCTGAAGGCACTCTACATCCTCATCAGATTGTATAATTCTTTATTGTACATAAACCAATGAAAATACTTTCCTTTTAGAGGTATATGCAGAACAAAGAAAATAAATAAAATCAAGCAAAGGTTAGAGAGGTTCACTAGATTCTATTTTTTTAATTCTGCTCTTGATGGCACACATATATTGCAGTTCAGTTCCATCAATTCATTTCTACACTTTTAAAATTATTTATACAAAGAATGATTAAATAGTCAGTCTATATGGCATTACTCTTCTTATTTCTGTGAATAAAATAGCTTTGTAATTTTCCTAAATGGTATAATTAGTTATATAAAAATAAACCAATCGATTTTACTGTAAATGACGAATTTTCAGCAACAAAAAAATAATAATGAGCTTTGAAGATAACTGAAAAAGAGTGACTGGTGTCAAGGAGAAATAGCAAATGATGAAGACATCTCTGGATAGTCCTGGAGGTTGGATCGAGTTTCAAAGTCCTCAAGGAAGTTAGCAAAAGTATGTTTAAGAAACTAAAGAAAGTCATACTTAAATAATAAAAGTGAAGAATGGCAATCAGTAAAAGAATTTTTCAATAAGTAGATAAAAATTATATAAAGTTCCAAATATATTATATAGTTTTAAGATAAACAATCACAAAAAGCATGAAACAATATATGTGAGAAAGCAGAAGGTAAAAAAATCAATGATCATTTATAGTGGGTAACAGAAATAATCCTTCCTGAAGAACAGAGAAAGAAAAACTGGAATAAGTTTCAGAGACTTAGAAAACAACAGTTATTATCAACAGACATGGATTGACAGCCACAGAAAGAGAGACAAAGGATAATGAAAAAGCTGATGAAAAGAATGGCCAAGAACTTCTCAAGTGTGTTATAAGAATCTTCATTAGCATTTCAGGAAACTTATTAAACACCAACCAATTTAAATAAGCCAACATTCATGTTCAGACACATTATAGTCAAACTGATGAAAATCCAAGATTTTCATCAAGCTAAAATGATTCATATATGTGTGGCAGCAGATAGCTGACTTCCTATCTGAACACTGAAAGCTCCACCCCCCCCACAAAGATTAGGATGACATATTCAAAGAACTGAAAGAATCAGTTGTCAATCAATGGTTTTATAGCCAGCAAAACAGTCCCTTACAATGAATTAGGAGAAAAAAAAACAAAAACAAAAACAAAACAAAACAAAAAAAAACAAAACTCCTGGTAAACAGTGAATGATAGAATTTTTTGCTAATATCCATATATGACAAGAAATACAGAATTAAATGTGTTTTTTATTTATATGCATATATGTATTTGTGTGTCTAAGTATATATGTGTGTGTGTGTGCGTGTGTGTGTGTGTGTGTACAGTTGCCTACAGCGATCAGAAGATGGCATTGGGTTCCCTGAAGCTGGTTTTTCAAGCAAGCTGCAAGCCTCCTGATATGGCTGCTGGGGTCAGAATTCCAGTCTTCTGAAAAACAAGCAAGACCTATTTACCACTGAGCCATCTTGGCAACACCAGAATGAAATTCTTCCGACTGTAAAAATATGACTCAAAGTTTCCTTTTGGTAAAATTTCCAGATTATTCAACTTTATTATAGGGAATTGAAAGCTTTAGAAACAAGAAATTGTAGGATAATGAAAGAAATTCTGCAGTTATATTTATAAATATATATTTAATGAGAACGTACTGCATTCTTTTCTTTCAAACTCAGAACCATAGGAACACAAGTCAGCCACATTACTACTTAATATTGTATTTCAATTATTAACTAAAGCAGGTATGGAAGAGAGCAAGCAAAATTACAGGAACTAGAAGGATACAAAGCCATAACTGCTTGGAAATGATGAAAATATATACCTGAAACTCCTCAGAAAAGCAATGTAAAAACAATAGCTTTAATGGAGCAGGTTATAAAGTTAATCTATAGAAGTCAGTAGCTTTTACTTATATAAGCACCAACCAGAAGATACATAAAAGAAAACCTCATTTAAGATGGCCAGGAAGAAAGTGAGATGCCTAAACATAAATGCAAAAAAAGAGGTATCTGAAAACATATGTCATAAAAATAATAAAACACACATGTGAGCACAAACAAGTTGAAAGATATATTTCATTAAGGGATATAATGTGTAACATGTTATAAATGTCATTTTCTCTAACTATTTATATAAACACACACATATAAGTATGCATGCATGACAGTGTTTTTTTTGAAGGGGGCTCAACAATTTAATCATGTTAGTTAAGATCAACAAACAAGCCAGGAAAATCTTGAAAATAATTTAGTATTTTCCTTTGAGAACATCAGCAAAGAGCTGCAGAGATGGCTTAGTGCATGCAAGCATGAGGACTAGAGTTCAGATGCTCAGCACCCAAGAAAATGCCAGTCAGGGTAGTAGCTCACCTATTATCCCAGTACTCAGAAGGCAGAGACAAGGAATCTCCAGAGCAAGCTAAGTAGACTAGCTGAATCTGTGAATATTGGATTCAAGCAAGAGACTCTGACTCAACATTTAAGGTGGAAAGTCATCAAGGAAGGTACTCAACATCAACCTCTGACTTCTTCATGATTATATATATAATATATGTCATATATATGTGTATACATATGTGAACATGAATGCATGCACACTTCACTCACACATACACATGTAATGTGGTACATTTATACAATGGAGTACGGTACAAAGAAAAAAATACTGACATCTTGAAATTTGCAGGTAAATGGGTGGATCTAGAAAACATCATATTGAATGAGGTAACCCAGACCCAGAAGGACAAATACCATATGTACTCACTCATAAGTGGCATTTAGACATAAAACAAAGAAAACAAGCCTACAATTCACAAGCCTAGAGAACCTGGACAGCAATGAGGACCCTAGGAGAGATATGCATGGATCTAATCTACATGGGAAGTAGAAAAAGACAAGATCTCCTGAGTAAATTGGGAGCATGGGGACCATGAAAGAGGGTAGAAGGGGTGAGGGGAGGAAAGGAAGGAAGAAGCGAAAAATATATAGCTCAATAAAAACAATAATCAAAAGAACTGCAAAAATAATAATGTAAAATCTACCTACAATGTAGGTTGCCACAATAATCTTTGGTCATCATCTACTCTCACCCTGTGGGTGTTCTGTACACAATGGCTCCTCTGTCTACTGTCTATTGTCATCACTTGAGGATGTACTTTCCTCAACTCTAAAATAAACTCTGCTTATCTTCTATACTATGTGTTTCTCCTATAAATTTTTCCAATGGAGATCAAAAGACCAGAGTGCAGCGGGGAGGCCATAATGAAAGCATTAGAACACCATTTTATAAGTTTCAAATAACCAATTTAGACATCCATCAGAAGGTTATGAATCTCATACAAAAGAGAAGCAAATATTCCAAGTCTTCGGAAGATGCTCTTCAGTAAATAACTGAAAATGAGTACAATCTCCACCACATACAGTCACCAACATACAGGTGATGCATGGAAGTGCAAGTTAACTCTGAATGCAATCAGTAATCCTCAGGGTAAACACCCTTTACTGCCCACAACAAAATTATTTGTGATAAAATAGACAGAATGGGAGAGATATGCCACTTGGAAAAGAACTAACAAATCGACCAACATTTTACAATTTATGGATTTTAGTTTGTGTATGTGTGTGCACGTGCATGTGTGCATCTGTGTGTGTGTGTGTTTGAGTATAGGCACGCACATACATGTCATACATGAGGAAGTCTAAGGTGCCAGTTCTTGCTCTCTACCTTGGTAGAAACAGGGTCTCTTGTTCCCACTATGTATGTCAGACTAGCTGGCCCATGAGATTCTGGGGGATTCTTCTGTCTGTCTATCTTGCCACAGAAACATTGGGCTCACAGATCATTACGGTGCCTGGCTTTATTTGGATACTGGGATCTCAACTCAACTTCTCACGCATTCGTGGAAAGCATGTTACCCACTGATCCAACTTCCTACTCATTTTGTGGATCTTCTCTGGATCCGGATTCAATTAAAAATAAAAATATTTTTACAACTCAGAAAAATGTGATACAACATTCTTCAAAACTGAGAAGTGAGATTAGAAGAAAAAAAATCTACCTACAGATACTTGAATTCAGATATAAGAACTGTCAAGCCATTTCAGATACTTATCAAGCCATTTTCCAAACTAAATACAAAGAAACATACAAAAATTAATATTCACATTTCCTTTCTGATACCATTTCATCTCAGAACCTCCAAATATTGCTTATAAGAAATAAAATAAATGAATAGTTCACAAGCTACTGATGTTTAAACACAAATGATTTACTTGGATGGTTACACTCAAGCTGCTACAGCCTCTCTTGAACCATTTTGAATACCATTTCATTATTCTGCTATCTCAGTCCCAATGTTATGTATCAAATAAGAAAGTGTTTTTGTTTAGTTAGTTCTCAAGGCAGGTTTAAAATCTGTCCATTTGACTCTATATTTCCCTCCGTACACAGTAGGCCAAGTTCACGTTTATGCTTCATCAGCGGATAGACTTCTGCCCTGAGAAGCCATCTGTGCTCTCTTTTCACGTGCCAAGATAAACAGAGTTTAAAACAGACCTGAGCAAATTCAGGCAACAAAATGCTCTAGCCTTTGTGTTTTGGCACAATTAATCAGACAGATGTGACATGGAAATGAAATTCATGAAAAACAACCTTACCGGATAGGTGGAGGGAATTGGTCCTATTCAAGAAACTGAAAATATAGTCTGTGAAGTCATCTGGGGAAGGCAAGTCTCTTCTTCCCAGGCAAACTCCTTGGAGAGACAGGGCAATAATGGCTGCAGCCAGCTGAGGAAGTGTCTTTTCATCAGCGCCATCGCTGCCCTGAATGCCAATTTGCCTCTGTAGAGTCTTAGTGTCCATACACTAAAGCCAAAAACAAAGAGAAAATGTTAGTTTCTGGAGTTACACTGAATAAATCTCCTCTAAAATTTCCCACAATGCATGAGGAATTGTTCATCTAAAAGAAAATTGATTTGTAGAAATGGCAGTCGCTGTTTTTACTATCCCAGAAGGAACTCAATTTGTGAAATATCTGATCATTTCAAATCTAATCTCACCCTCCTGGGTCTCAGTTGTCAACACCTCCTGATGGCTGTCTGAGAAATACACTGTTTTCAAGGGGATCCCCTACTCTTATATCTTGAAATCTTTCCTTCGGTGAATTTTCTCCCAGATTCAAGGACTCTTGTAAACTAAATGATTTTCAACTCTGCATCCTAGCCTTGATGGCACAGTGGAACCTGCAATGATTAATTTTAATTGTCAACTTGAAAGGGTTTACCATCACCTGGGGGAAGGGTTTCTAAGTGTGCTTGTGGGAGATAGTCTTGATTGGGTTAACTTCAGTAGAAAGATCTATCCACTAAAGACAGCACCCCTCCCTGGGGCTGAGATTTGGCAATGTATAAAAAAGAGAAGGAAGCCTGATCACAAGTATTTGTTGCTGTCTTCTTTCTGACTGTTGGGCTCGGTATGGCCAAGTGATTCAAGCTCATGCTGCCTTGACTTTCCCATCATGATGGCTGTCCTTTGAACTATGAGCCAAAACAAACTCACTCTTCCTTATGTTGATTTTTTCGAGGTGTTTGTTACATCGGCAGAACCACCTTGACTTCTACATCAGCCTTAAGTCCCAAGCTCAGTGTGTGTTCACTATAGTGTGTGGTACACTCGAGCATCGTGTCTGTGTTCTTAGCATTTCTACAGAACCTAAGATATGTGAGCTTTTGTGTGAGTATATGTGTGTGTGTGTGTGTGTTAGATTTTTCTGATTAAATTGTGTACAAGTGGAAAGGCAGAATTTTGCTTTAAAACCTATTGTTGCTCTCTCTCATTGATTAAAATATCTGCTATATGTCATGTACAGTGATAAGTCCCCTGTCAATGAACTGGGGTGGTCTGGTTCAATAAAAGAGGATGCAAGCATAAATTATTGTGTCAACATTCATTTCTTGTGATGTTGGAGAAGGCACAATACAGTCTATTGGAGTTATTCTATTTGAGGTCTCATGGTAACCTCTAGACAGGAGTCTGTTTATAGCAATAGTGGAAATACGGGGATGGAAATTAGGACCTCGCATTGGCTAAGCAGGAGTTCTTCTCCAGGTTATATCCCCAGCAATGTTACCACATTTTTGACACATTTGGGAAGTGTTATGAGTGAGGGAACAAGTTGAGATATAACAGTATGATCCTCACAGTGAATTTTTTGAGAGATTATTTAAAAAAGAAAACATTACAGTCATGAGGTTCTGTTGAGGATAGAGGAGAATTTCAGCCATTGTTTTGACCCAAGGAGTCCTTAGGATTATAGTGAATACCTATCTTTCGTGAGGAGATAGGGCTAGGATGAGCTCTGAGCAGATCCAGGTACATTTACCATAGACCCAGAAAACAGCAGAAAGAACTGCTGTGGTGAGAGCCCTGGGAATTGATTAAAGACGATAGGACACAGTTGCTTATGCACATGAGAGGGAAGGAACAGGGTGATGTTTATATTCTGGTCTTGGAGTGTGGCTGGAACAAGGACAGTGGGATGGAAAGACCTCCCCTGCAAGTGTGTTGAGGACCACTAGAATGGCCACTGGGGGGCTGACCTGTGGGAGCCAAGGCTTGTGCAGATTAAGAGTTGGAAAAGTGATCGGTGGATAGGGTGGCGTGTAGCTCCTATGCTGTCTAGGACAAAGCAGCAGCCTGCAGAAAGATGTCATCAGCCTTCTGCCAAGTCTGGACTGACTGACTTCCTAGATGGTAAATAGGTTCCAGGACCCTTCTAGGAGTCACAGACACTGGCATCTCTGGAACACGACTGCCTTAAAACCTAGAAAAGGTTCATTAAGGTGTTTACTTTTTGATAACTCCATGGTAAAAGTAGTTTTCTATGTAATGTGATCTTATTCTCTAAAAATATTTGATCTTACAAACACTGCAAGTCTGAACATTGACCGTATGAGCGGCATAACCAGAAATCCACTGCTACCCATCATCTGACTTTAAGAACTGGATTTCCATTTCTGTTTTATCTGCCTCAAAAGGCAGCAAATGTGAAAGATGCCTAAAATCCTAGTGGGTAATTTAAGCCAATATTATGTCATAGAGAATTTGCAATGAAGTTGTTACATATAGGGATACCTCCTAACTCAAGGTAAAAATTGAATTCCACCAAGGAACCTTTATAGAAACAGAAACAATGGGCTGAAGATTGATATTCACAGGATTGGAAGGTGCCATAAAGATCTTTGCAAGGTGACTAGTAAATATGTTCTTCATTGCATACCAATAAGAGGAGACAGTAAGCCCATTTGTAGCATTTTGGAGGGGTGCTTGCTGGAACAGGACAGCAGAGACCATTGGCTCTTGAACAACAGAATTGAGACTAAGAATTAAGCTTATTTTCACAAATCAATGAATAATTCAAAAGATAGAAAAGTCATGGACATTATTTCATAAATAATAATCACACCTCTTCAAGGTGTGGAATGGATCCTCAGTCAACTCTTCTCAAAATACGGCTCAAGATTTATGAGTTGGAGAGTATAGGTCAGTGGTAGAGTGCTTACCTAGCATGCACAAAGGCCTAGGTTCAGTCCCTAATACAATGATGATGATGGTAATGATGGTGATGATGGACTTGTGTGTGTGTGTGTGAGTGTGTGTGTGTGGTGTATGCATAGGTATGTAAGTTTGTATGTGGTCTGTCTGTACTTGTGTGTAGGCCAGAGGTCAACGTCAGTTGTCATCCTCTGTCACTCTCTGCCTTTATTTGTTGAGACCATGTCTGATACTGAACCTGCAGCTTGCCATTTTGACTAGACTGCCTGACCACACGTCCCAAGTAGCTGCCTATTTTCCTCTAACCCCAAGGATTGCAAGAGTGATTGAAGCACTTGGCTTTTGCAGAGGTGCTAGAGATCCAAACCCAGGTGTCCTTGTTTGTGCTTCAAGTGTTTCACCCGTGAGCCGTCTACCTGCTCCATAGGACAAGAACAATAAGAATAAATTTTCTGTTCAGATACCTTTGTCTACTGAAACTTAAAGCATGCTTGGAAGGCAGCTTTCCTAGAACAATAATGAAGGCGACAGAAGATCAGGGCCCATTTGCCAAGAGGGGGAGCTGGGTGGGGGCGCTGAGAAGCATGTGCATTGAAACAAAATGCTAAGCAACAAAGGAGCTGCTGTTTAGGGTTGACTATTGCAAGTAGTGCATTTGCAAGTGCCATTTTATCAATCAAATCACTGATGATGAATGCATCTCATAATTGTTTCTGCCTTCTTCCCTGGCCAGAAGCCAAGGCAGACACATGGCCTTCCACCACAATAGTTCATCTCTTGGACGGTGATCAAATTTGTGAGTCATTGTTATTCAGGAGATGAAAACTGCCCTGTCACCTGGCCTGCCTACCTATATATCCACCCACCCAACTTCTGTCTAAAAGTCATCCTCCATTTAATCATCTCATTTCCACGTGTAATTTTTAATGACGTCACTTACTATCTACTATCCTGTAGTTAAAACCAGAAATACCTATCTCTCTTAGAAGTTCACTCATGTCCTAGGACTAAATGACACAAGCAAGGCCAAGCCCACACCTCAACACAAGCTCAGACAGCAGTTCCTCGCCGCTTACCTGGCCACCAGAAGTGCCAAAGTACTTCCTGGTGAGTGCCAAGATGTCATCGGTTTCCTTCTGTGAAAGGAAATGGGAGTCTTCATCCTGCCTGAGGCCCAGGAGGCTATGCAGATAAAATGCATACTCTCTGCTGCTCATGTTGAGCTTTGATGAACAGATGTCTTCCTGGTGAATGATGTAATAGAGGAGGAGGAGAGACACTCTCTGGACCTCTTCCTCTCTAAGCTCATCCTCGAAATCTCCTCCAGCCGTGAGTAACAGCGCATCCGGCTCCAAGCACTGTGGTAAGGAAGACAAAGGCGGGTTTTACACACAGCTCCAGAGCTTTACCACATAAGTGATCAAGCACTTGTGCCTTGTGAATAAAAGGCAAGGCGGGTAGTCCTAGCAGCTTCACTCAAAGATTAAGTCATGGTAAGACTTTTATCTGACCATCATCTCTTCCTGAGGACTCCTTTTTGTACAAGTGGCCTCTGGGTCCTCAAGCTGTTGATTTGCTCTTTTGCATTAAACCGATCAATTCCTTGGCCAGGCATGGTGGTGCACACCTTTAATCCCAACACTTGAGAAGCAGAGGCAAGTGGATCATTGAGTTTGAGGACAGCCTGGTCTACAAAGTGAGTTCCAGGACAGTCAGGGCTACACAGAGAAACCCTGTCTCAAAAACCATGAGAAAAAAAAAGAAGAAAGAAGAAAAAAAGAAAAAAGAGAGGGAGCTCTCTCTCTCTCTCTCTCTCTCTCTCTAGGATGTCTCATCCTCCATGGCATGCAACCCTTCCCCCAAATTCTCCTGGCCTGACTCTCCACCTCTACTGTCCCTTCTACTTTGTTGTCTTCTTTCTCTGCCTCCTCTCTAAACTCTGCTCTTGTGATTTCATTTCTATGACATTACATCAAGTTCTTTCCACTGACTTAGAGGCCTCCTTGTTGCCCTCATTTTTCAGGTCTTAAAATGTCACTCTTAGTCAGGTGTGCTGGCACATGCCTTTAAGCCCACCATGCAGAAGGCAGAGGCAGGCTGATCTCTGTGAGTTCAAGGCCAGTCTGCTCCACAAAGTGAGTTTCAGGACAGCCAAGAATACACAAAGAAACCATCTTGAAAAATCAAAAGAAAAAAAAAAGAGGAAGCATACAGACAGAAATGTCACTCTTCCGGAGGCCTTGCACAAGGCTCTCAACCTGTGTTGTCCCCCACAGTGTTGGCCTGTAGAAACTGCTTGCAAGACACATATGACTTTGAAATTTTCTAGACAACCATGTTTTCAATAGATAAAATAAACATATGAGATTCATTTTAATACTTTACAAAAATTTTACATATTACAGGTATAATTATTTGAGATGCAATCAAAAAGCCAAAAATGACTAATGAGATACTTTATGAGCTTTTTTTTTGTAAGCCCAAGTTTTTGAAGTCTAGCGTACATTTGCTAGCACATCTTACTTCATACAGCCCCTTACCAAGTACTCAGCAGTTACATGTAGCTAGAGATACTGTGTTGGGCCGCACACCTCTAGAATCGCATTTTCTTCACAGCGCTGTATTATAAAACTCTTTTGTTGGCCTGCATATTTTGTCTTTCCACAACAAGAACAAGTGTTTATTTGGCCAGGTTCCTTGGCCTTACATTCGGCACTTGGCACAAAACCTGGTACTTAGGAGGTATTAAAAATGCAATGATCCCCTGGCCTTCCTCTTTTCTGACTTAAGAGCATTGCCAAAAATGTGTCCATTGGAGGGAATCAGAACATATCATCCCCAAAACGTATCACTGTGGCGTGTTGACAATTTTGAGCTAAGGGCAAATGGGAAACAGTAAGTATGGAAGTGCACTCTGCCCTCTCCCTTTCTTCCTAAAAGCGAGGATGAAAATTCCATTTAGAAGCATATCCTTTATGTACCAAGAACAGAATATCCCTTATCCCAGGGAACTGATACAATCCTATTAAAAATTTCATGGGCTTTCTAAATTACCCCTAGCATCTTTTAGCTTCCTTTTTATATTTCCTAATAAGTCCTCACAATTTACTACCTCTAAGCCACTTCCTTCCTCTTGTCACATCTCCACAATTCATTGTTTTGGGTTGCTGTTGTTGCTATGTTGATACAATGGTAGATAGGCCCTACTTACTTGAGGGCATCCTTGTCTTTTGTGGCAGCTGCCTTCACCGTATAAATTATCAATACAAATAAAACTTACACACTTTTCTCCTGCTAATTTCTCTTCTTTCTGTTAAAATCACTTGGTTTCAGAACACTTCAATACTGGTTGGAAAGACCCTATACTCTGGTGCACTGTGCTACAAGCCATAGAGAGATGCAGATCCTCTAATTGAGAGAGTCATGTGACACGAGGAGCTCAAAGTGACATTCCTGGATAGTGGGAAAAAATGACAGAAATCGTGGCTAGAAAGTTTTCTCAATAAGAGAAAAACTACAGTCAGGGATAGCTGGGGAGTTCTTTCAGTATCTGAGAAGCAACTCTGTTGCCTAGCAACAACCCCAGGCTGAAGCATTGGAGAATGTCTAAAGTTTCAGGGAGGCTCAGCCTACTGTGGGAATAATTACCCTAGGATCTTTGAATATGTTCTCTGAACTGTAAGAATGGGAGAGTCTAATGACATGACTCATGTGACAGGCTGGATATCAGATGGTACACGCCATACACACCAGGAAAAACCTACAGACATCCATCTTCAAAGCAGAGCACGAAGGTGTTCTTCCCAAAGCCTCACACACTGTAGTCTACTTCCTCTCCAGCTCAACTTCTGGGGACATACGGAGTTCACATGAAAAATCAACGTTCTATGTGAATCCACAGCTACCTTTTTGCACTATGTAAGTAGCTCGTGTCCCACAGTGAGTGTGTGCATTGGTGGCTGATGATAGGGCTGAAAGCAAGACATCAAAGTAGCTGGAGTGAAACTATCCTGATAAAACTAATCTGTGTACTAAATCGTTGTGCACGCACACTTATAACTGAGAGACAGCTTTGTGTCTAACACCACGCTAAGCACTTCACACACTCATATGTTCCTCAGGATATATCCTAGCTAAGGCTGGAAAACTGCCTGAAAAATTGAGTTAAAATCCTAAGCATCTGAAACAGATGAGGGGAATATCTGGAGTGGACAGAAGAGGGTTTATGAGGAATGGTGCTGTTCCAGAGTCTCTGAGAAAGGGGCATTCATTGCCTTGAAGACTAGAGACTTTAAGGGACTGAAGGCATTAGGAGCTCTATGTATCAGCACATACATCTGCGTCCATGGGATCCTATAGAGCTGTAGTTAGCAGCCTCTGGGTCACAACCCCTTTGGAGGTCACAACCCTTTCACAGGAATTGCTTAAGATCATCAGAAAACATGGATATTTACATTCTGAGTCATAACAGTAGCAAAATTACAGTTATGAAGTAGCAGTGAAGATAGTTTCTTGTTGGGGTCACTGTATTAAAGGCTGCAGCATTAGCAAGGTTGAGAACCACTGCTATAGTGATATCCCAGAGGAGACTCATTACCTACGACTAAAGATTAGAAAAGGAGGTTCAACATCCCTTAATAGCCAGAAGTTTCCAGAATAGAGGTATTTCCCCTCCAAGAAGGTATGCAGAGCTCTGATTTCCACTATGAAAGGGCTTATTCTCTGGGGGTTACTTAATCACTCTGTGAGCCTTCTAAAACTTCATTCTAGGGGCTGGGAATACAGGGTAGTTGGCAGTGCTCTTGCCTAGCATGCATGAAGTCCTAGGTTCAATTCTTCCCAGCAAAAACATTGCAATTATTCTCATTTTCAAAAAAATAAAGAAATCCAGGATCAGAACCAAACTTCATTTTTAAGGAATACAACATAAATGGAATTATTGTTAGATACCTCAGTTCTCAGATACCTCATAATGATTTTTCTAGTTCCATTTTACATTTTTCCTCCTCACAAATTCAACAGCACCACCAACCTCAGCCTTTCTTTTCCCAGACACTGAGAGATTCAAACCCACCCTCTTGCTCCCATGCTTTACCACAGAGCGTCTAACACAAGCCACACGTGTCTTGTGTTACATCTAAAATTAGTGAAGAGTCTCAACAACAAGCCAAACCCTGTGGTTGGGGCAAGAACCTGAGTGTCTGTGAAACTGAATGAATTTTTTTCACTGGCTTCTCATGAAGGACAAGAAAAAGTTTCCTAGGCTCCTACAGAAGCAATGTTCCGGGGGATCAAACCCTCTCCTATCACATTTCCCTCTTCTTAGTTTCCCAGGGGCGAAGAAGAGCAACTATGAGCACACAACCCTCTTAGACTGAGCCTGGGAATAGATAGAATTCAAGTGAAGGAAAACTGGCCAAACACTTGATGATATTATTAAAATACAACATGAAACAACCACTCTCTCCTCAGCCTCAAACATGGAGAACAGCCTTGTTTTTCTTCACCCAGAAAAATTAATATTCCACCACCTTAATAAGGCGCGTCATGTTATTAGAGGAGAACATGGCCCCAGAGCAGATTCTCAGAGGACATTAATAAGTATGGCTTCTGGTTATTTCCAGTGGGATGTCTGTTGTTACTATCTATATCTATTAATGTCATCACAGACAAGCTGCCTATTATTATAACACATCTCCTCTGGGAGCCATTGGGCATTTTCATAATTATAGAGTTATTTATCATTTGCAAAGAGCAGAGGGAAAATTCCATCTGTGCAAGACCCTTTTGTCACAAGGGGGCAAAACCAAGAAAACATTTGGCTGGGAAATATATTGCCTCACCCCACTCTTAGCCTGGAACTCTGGTGGATTGAGAAACCCAGTCAAAACTTACTTTGAAAGAAGTTACGTGCTTCTTTTTAACTTGTTTATGGTTTTACTTGTATTTGAATGGGAGGTCACCAACACCAGCGAGACTGGGAAGAAACAAGCATGAGATGAAACTTGTCCCTCTGAATGTGGTTGATAGTTGCATGGCTGGGACAGGCTGAGGGGCCATTGGAACTGGCCCCAGGATTTATCCTTACTGCTTGTGCTGGCTTCTTGGAAACCTATTCTCTTTGGATGTTTACCTTGCTCAGCCTAGATATAGTAGGGAGGGCCTTGGACCTTCCCCAAAGCAATGTGCCTTACCCTCTCTGAGGAGTGGATGTGGATGGGGAGGTAAGTGGAGTGAATGGGAGGAGGGGAGGGAGTGGGAACTTGGATTGGGTATGCATAATGAAAAAATACACTTTGTTTTCTTTTTAAAAAAATAAAAATTAAAAAAATTATTGGTCTGGAATGGGGACACAAAGAGGGATTTTGTTAGCAGTTGTTTTAAAACCCAGGCTCTCCTCCACAGTGGGACCGGATGGACCTCCTCCTGTGACATGCACAGACCTACAGTAGAATCTGATAGATCTTCTCCCATGACCCCCAAATACCTTAATGGGGGACGGATTCTCAGTCCCCATCAATTTCCACCAATTTCATGCTACAGCAATCTGGAGAAGATTTAAAAAAAAAATCCTTGGGAGAGGGGGAGGTGGTACACACCTTTAATCCCAGCATTTGGGAGACAGGGGCAGGTGATTCTCTGTGAGCTCAAGGCCAACTGAGAGTGAGTTCCAGGACAGTCATAGCTACACAGAAAACCCTGTCTCGAGGAGGCGGGGGCAGCAACAAGAACACATCCTAGGCAAGTCAAGATTCAGTCTGGGGAGAGGAAAGTCTTGATGGAGTAGCCATGAGGCCTGCACCACCGCCTCTGTGAGGAGACAGGTCCAGGTCACTTGACAGATAAGAATGAAAGCATTGCTCCCCCACAGCTGATTCCTCACTGCTAATGATTATCGAGGTGTTAACTACCTTACACACACACACACACACACACACACACACACACGCACAAAATCAGAAAAACACCATTGGACCTAGGAGAGGGCACCCAGGAACTGAATGTTAGACAGATGTCAGAATGCTGTAATTATCTGGTGGAAGGGACAATCACCTCTGCCTAACATCTGTGCACATTCACTGCAAGCTTACAAAATCAAAATAAAAACAATCTCTGCAAAGCAGAAAGGAGGAAGGACTGAGCATGGCTGCCAGCAAGTCAGCAGCTCTGAAGAAGGAGATCCATTGTAGATAGTCTAAGCATTATTTTCCCAGTGATAAAACAAGGCCTTGTCTTGATGAGCTCCCTGAGGGATGCTGAATGAGTTGTAGTAACCCAGACATTATCCTACCAGGCTGAACTTCCCTCTTGCATATGAAGAGATTTGCATGCCATGCCAGTCACTGTGATAAAGGATCTCTGTGAAATCCACTGTTCCCATTCGGGCCATTCTTAGCACCCAATCCCACTTTATTTTACTAACCAGCTTGCAGACTCGTTGTTTTCCATTTGTCCTCTGTGGACACCCAGTCTTCTCAAGCAGAATTTTGATGAGGCTTCGTGGATGGTTGAGGGACTGGTTGGCACCAACAGAGAGGCCCCTTAGGACTTCTAGCAGGCCTTGACTCCCAGCACTGCTGTCATCCTGAGTGAGGGCCTTGTCTGCCTGAGTAGAGGAAACAAGGCCGAGGAGATAGGACACCATTAACACTGAAAGATTTGTCAGGGTACACATGTCCACTGTTCCTTTGGCTTGAGCTGGCCTGCGGTGAGGGCTGTGCATAGGAGACCTTACAACCAGAGGAATTCCTGTGGTGGAAAGGAAAAGAAAAGCCTTCAATTATTGTGCCTGCAACACATTTGAAAGCACTCACTAATTGGGTGGCTAAGCTGATTTGCAATGACAGCAACAGGGGGTCTGTATATAGCATGTAAGCCCAAAGACCAGCCAGGAAACTGGACTGAACTAAATACACAGAGAGTCAAATGCTGAGAAGAGGCACATTTCTTCTGTGTGCAGGCAGTGCCCAGCACAGGAACTGGAGTGAGACACACCACTGTAAAACAAATCCTGTGAAGTCGATGCAGAAAATTCAAGAGAAAACGACTTCAAATAAATTTCCAGTCTCACACCAAATTAGAATCTTTCAAAGGACAATTTACTAGAAAAAAACAAGTTACATTTGGGAACCACTTGTTAGTTTTTAGCCTAATAGAAATCAAGACTCTGGAGAATGAAGTATCTTAGAAAAACGAGAGTATTTCAAGACTCCAGGAGAATAATAAATCTGTGCACTCAAGAGTCTCTGAGAGCAAGGAAAGAGATTTCTGAATCAATCAGAATTTATGGAGAAAAAAAATCCTCAGTTTATTGTTCCAGGAGTACAAAATGTTAGCAGCATCTCCTGCAGAATCCAGTAATAAGCCAATAATGACTTTGGGGGTAATAACAAGATTCTGAAATTATTTTTATGGTTTACAAAACAGTTTCAGACTATTATGTTAGTATTTAAAATAAAGTTAGAGGGTGACACAAAACTTTGTAACCCCAGCACTTACCTCAAGAAAGAGAAATGGTTATTTATCTTGCGCTCCCTGGGCCTTTAAATCTCTGAGAGCATTTTGCGGTTCCAAAGTTCTGTTTTTAAAATTCCTTGACTGTGCGCTGGGAGCTGGAGAGGATTATTTCAGCCCAGAGACATTTCTAGTTGCTATGGAGAGGGCTGCTCAGAAGGTAAAAATGAAGGTGGATAAAAGCGGACAGTTTCGGGCTGACAGATTTTCAAAATAGTCAAATAAATGTGGTTACAGAATTAACCTTTTATATTAACAGTTAGCACAGTATTTTAGAATTATCTACAGTCATTTGCCTTTCAAGGGACAGAATCTAGGTCAAAAACTTCCACATTGCAAAGTGAAAGAGATTACTGTTGGATAAGGTAGTCTCCTGTCCAGCTTATGGCTCTTTCACTTTTGCTTAAACCAAAAGTTGCCAGAAAGATTGGCCCTTTAAAACTTCATTTCACAAGCTGCAAATGTTTACATGATGTTAGGACTTCAAAAGCAGTGTTAGTCCTACAAATGGGAAACTCATGCTAATCACTCATTGAATATGAAAACTGGACACATGGGTGTGAGATGATCACAAAAGAAAGTTTGGAGGGTGATGGGCTTTGGAAGAACAGTACTCAGAAAACACTACGGTTCTGTTTAACTATACACTGTGTACATGGTTTTGTCTCAAATGTCAAAGAAAGGGACCTGACCTTCTTCTCATGAGCACCATGGTGGTATTAACCGGAGCTAAAGGCTGGACTCGGCCAAGAAACAAGGAGTCAGGCCAAAGATTTTCAATCTGAGGGTCCAGAAAGGGCTGAGGAACTGGCAGGCTGTGGGCTTCAGACTACAGAGCATTGAACCAAAACTCCCTAACATCATATGCTCATCCCCAGTAGGCTGTCCTGGCAGGAGGAACCACCCTGTAAAGTCTTGGTCTACCCACCCTCAAGAGCTTGGTTAAAAAAAAAGCCACTAAAAAAATAATAGTTTACTACTTATGCAATAAATTAGCTGGTCTTAATCTCCTCATTAATTAATTAAGTTATAAGGAACTCAAGTATACCAGCTTCTGTAGCATCACCTGCCCCATTGCTCCAAGACTAGTTTCTGCTTTGCTCTGATGAGTACTCTCAAGACTATGGCCTCCTTGTAGTGAAAGGGGAGAGTGGGCCTGCTTTTCCTCCCACCCGGCTCCTGCACAGCTAGCTTATACCCGGAAATAACAACACACAAAT
>LOEQ01002245.1:254881-278930 GCA_001685075.1 Bramus lutescens | reverse complement strand
CATTTAAACCACCACGGTGATGATAAAAACTGATCTTCAGAGCACAATTGATGACAGCTATGGCTGCGGGCACATGATCAAGGAAGCTCAAATCCAAGCATGGATAAGGTAAGGCTAGTGAATTCTCACCCTAAGCAAAGGAGCTATTGTTAATTGATAGCTACTGTAGACCATGGTGGGGGGGATTGAGTTTCTTCATTGATGCAGTCCATGAAAGGGGCTCCAGTAGCTGTTCCTACATTCATTCACATAAAAAGAGCACTAAGCAGACTTTGTGGGTTTAAAAAGAACAAAACAACAATAATCATGAGGTTGAAATTGGGAAGAAAAAATGGTATGTATGAAAGGAAAAACTTGGAGAGGAGGGAATATAGATTTTATTAAAACATGCTATATGCATGTATGAAATTCTCAAACAATGAAAAAAATTAAGGAGAAGGATATTAACTGCTCTGTGGGAATCCTTAACCCATTATTGAGTACAGAAAACTTAGAGCAAAAAAAGTTAAATTGACTTTGAACTTTATAATAACATGGAACTGTCTATGTGAAATCAAGTGAACAACACAGATTAGGGATGTCCTCGAACAAAATGGCTGTCACTGGGCACCAACTGGCATTTAGTTACAGTTGTCAAGAAGTCCTCAGGAGTCAGATTGGACCCAAAAAGTAGGTCATAGGATATTCTGGTTCATTAATAGACAGATCTCCAAGTATAAATGTATCTTCTTATGTGTATGCATACAGACATATATGTGTATAGAGATGTATTATATATGTCTATATCAGATATGTATCCTAGTAAGATTATAAAAATTGTGAAGGCTGAGAATTCCAAGACTTTTCTGCAAACTGAAGACCCAGAGGAGCAGATGGCAGAATTCAGTCTAAGTTCTAAGACCCACAGGCAGTGATATGACTTATAGTCCAAACACAGTCAAGTCTGAAGCTCCCAGATCAAACAGGGTGACCAGAAGCAAAAGGGTGGACTCATTTTTCCTCCTCCCTTGGTTCTTTTCGGGTCCGCAGTTGACAGGGAGACACCCAGCCACACTGAAAGGCAAGCAAACTCCACTATTGATTCTTCCTAATCTCAGTGGGGTGTAGTGACATGTGCCAGTAATCTTAGTACTTGGGAGGCTGAGCAGGACCTACTGTGCCTTGCTCTATGAGAACTCACTCTCCTGTGCTGGGGTTTTTTAGCTTTTATCTTAGCCTATGTGAGATTTCTTGGCAGGGATGTTCTCTTGGCTAAACCATTCTGCTTCTCGTGAAGGAGCAAGTGTTTTGTAAGCAGTTCTTTGGTATCCTGAGGCTTGGCACTGCACGACATACTTGGTTGAAGACAGTCCAAAAGAACACAGTGGCTTGGACCGTCCAAGGATCAACTTCAGGAAAGGTGACCTGATACAGCCTCTACTTGGTCAGCTTTTTCTCCTCACTCCTGTCCATGTGCAGCGCCCACAGTTTTGTTGCCCTTCAAGGATGAAATCTGACTTTTAAATAAAACAAGAAAAGAACAAAACAATCAGGAAAGCTGTCCACACTATGAGGGGGTGCAGAGGGGAGCTTGGGCTTCAGCAGCTCAAGCTGGCTGAGGTGCTCAGAACGTGTGCCAGATTCCTAGCTACTTGGCAGTAGATCCAATTCAGCTGCTCAGGCTAAGGTCCCAATTGAGTCTGCTTTCTTCATGTACTGTAGGTTTTGCCTGCAAAAGTCAAAGGTGGAGTCCCACCTGTGATACAGAGGTCACAGGTGCCTGAGACTCATAGCTGACACATTCAGCCAGGTTGCTATGTATCCCCGGACAGAGGGCTGTCAGAAGAGGTTGCAGAGTGCATTCAACATGGATGCCCCTGTTCTGAAAGAAGTATTTATTTAATGACCCATTCCTAGTTATAGTCAGGCCGAGGAACTGGCTCAGTGAATAAAGTGTTTCCCAGGCAAGTACCAGGACCTAAGTTCCATCCCCAGAACGTACATTTTAAAAAAAGGTAGCACATACTTGTAATTCCAGGTCTGGGGAGGCAGAGACAGGGAGCTTGTTGATTAAACAGCCTGGACTACTTGGTGAATTCCAGTGAGAAACCCTGTCTCAAAACAAACAAACAAACAAACAAACAAAAACCTGGACAAACTTAAGAAGCAATACCTATGATAGACCTCATCATTTGGCTTCCACACATGCATGTGCTCACCCCTCTCACATAGAAACTTATATATTAAAGTAATAAGAGGAACTCAAACTCAGTAATACAAGAAGCACGGAGTAAGGTGCATTGCCCAAAGTGTAAACCTTACCAGTCAAATAAATGATTCTATTCAAAGAAGTGGATTCCTGCAGAACATCAACCCTTCTCCACTGGACACTTAAGTCCTCCCTCACCCCACCAGTGTAAGAGATAGGACCTCTGACTTTGGAATCAATCCCGATGGTAGTATATGGCAACGAAGCAATGTATAGAATCCCACGAGGCTACATGCTACTATTCCACACTAGATGACCACCAAATCATTACCGCATTATAACAAAGGGGACCTTGATCTCCACACATTTGAGGGGATAATATCCCTTCAAACTGCGTATTGCCATTTCTAAGAAGCTGCTCCGCTTTCTACTTCTGCCTTTTTTTGAAATAGAGAATAAAGCTGTGTTAGCAAGATTTGCTCATTCTGTGCCCTCAGCACAGAAGTTCCTACTTCCTTCCTTTTAGGAGATGAGCAGCGCTCTGACCCAAGAATTCTGAAATTCTCCTGAGGTCAGCATCACTATGGAGACACACTTCATTTCACTTCATCAATAAGGCAGTGATGTTGTTCTATTTACAGAGATGTAAGTTATGCCCCAGAACTATAGAAACCCTGACCATTCTTCTCTTGGAGTTCATACTCCAGGATTAGACAAATGAGATGTATTTGACTGCACATCCTCATTAGTGGTGCTGATGACAGGGACCTGGGAACAGTATAAACCAGGAAAGGGAAGAAGCTCAGGGGAAATGTGTCATGTTACCAGCTTTCCATTACTATAACACAATACTGGAGTCTTCATTTATAAAGAGGAAAAAGTTCTTTTTCATGTGTGGTACCTCATGTCTGTAACCCCAGTACTCAGGTGCCGAGACATGAGGGCCAAGAAAATTTCAGGACAGAATAAGTCACATACTAATTCTGGGCTAGCTTGGCTTATACAACAAGACCATGGCTCAAAACAAGACGAGGAGGAGAAAGAGATAGAAGAAAATGGAGGGAAACAAAGATGGAAGAAGAAGGAAGGATATTTTTGATCATGGTGTTAAAGTTCCCAGCCTATGGCTAAGTGGACCTATCATTTGGGGTCACTGTTCTATTGTTGTAAAGAGACACCAAGACATTAATTATGGGCTTGCTCATAGTTTCAGAGAATAGTGCATTATCTCCATGGCAATACACAGGTGGACATAGTTCTATATCCTGATCCATACAGAGAGAAAGAATTGGAACCTAGCATTGACTTTTGTAACTACAAAGCCCTCCCTCCCAATTACACAATTCTTCCAAAACCGCCACACCTCTTAATCCTTGTAATCCTTTCAAACAGCTCCGCTCCCTGACTAAGCATTCAAATATATGAGCCTATAGGGGCCATTCTTATTTAAATTATCAAGGAGCGTATGTTAAGGCAACATATGTGGAAGGGGCATATGACAGAGCAAAGCCAGTCCCTTAAGAGCCAGAGAACAAAGATGAAGGGGTAGGGATTGGTAGGCAGAGCTGGGGGCCCCACAGTTGCTTTCAAGAATATACCCTTAAGTTCAAGGAGTTTTCACAAGGTCTTATCTTCCAAAAGTTCCCTCATTTCCCAATAATGCTACTCTGGTAACAGGGCTGGGGGCCATTTATCTACACCAAGCCCTGGAGCTGAATTTGGCACCTATAATTCCTGACAGAAGAAAAATGGAGATGCTCTTGGGCTGTGCCCTTGGGTTATGAGAGACTTCTAACAATTTAGGGAAATACTATTTTGACCTGAAATGACTGCAAACACAGTGTTTGTCAAATTGGCAGACTAGGAAAGCCTTCCTTAGGCTCTCCATAGAAGCTGACTAAAATACAGTATTAGGGGTCTGATCAAGGTACTTCATCAAAATTCCAAGCATGGACTCAAAGGAAGGGGGCCTTTAAACAGGCTCCAAGGACTCTTGCGTACAGCAGGGTGGAGATCCCCAGCACTACCACCAAAACCATGCACCATGGGCAGAGGAGTTTGGAAGTTCTTGCCCTTACAGAAAGTAAATAAATACACATTATTTTAAATAAATAAAATCTGAAAACCACCAAGAAAAAGCCTGGCAGTTACGAAGGATTCTTTAACATCCCCGGGGTACTAGACTCCAAACAAGAAAGCTGAGGGTTTCCACTTAGCACTCAGGGCTAGCTCAAGATCAATAGTTATTACCAAACAAAAGTAGCAGCACTCAGTGTCTCCAGTCAAGCAAAGGAGCTTTCTAATGTTGCTGTCACCTTCTCTTAAAGGAACTGACTGTCAGGGGGGCCCTTCCAAATGAAACAATGCTACTTACAGAATGCCAAAGATCTAATACCAAAACATGCATTCCTGGTACTTGGTGGTGTGGTTTGGGTAAAATTTCCCACTGAAACCATCTGCTCCTGATACATTTCTATGATAATATTTATTGAGACTTAATCAAAAACAATAGTTGAAGGCCATTTTCTTATGTGATATTTGGACATGATATATATTCCCAACAAAAGACCAGAAATAGGAAAAAGGCAATAATACGATGGGTTTTGGTCAAAGCCCATCTTCAACAAAAATTGGTTATTTTCTGAGCAGTCATGCTGCTCTGGGGAACTTGCTCCCTGCTCATCCTGTAACTGTGAGAGAGAGCACTGCAATCACTTCTCAGGAATCCAGACTAATCGGGAACGTTGAGGAAGAATTCACACTGTCAGCTAGGACTTTTTAAATATCATTTCTTTGTATCTGAAGCCCTTTGCGCTGCTGTAATAGAAGTAGGTAACTTAAAAGAACAGAACTACTTCCCCACAGTTCTCCAGAAGTCCACATTCAATGGACTAGCATCCTGCTAGAGCCCCCTACATGACGCTTCAGAGGAGGACAGCTTGATCCTCGTGTGGTAGAAGGCACAAGGACAGAAGATCTGAATCTGTGCCATGACTCCTTCCTAAGGAACTCAATCACAACTCCAAAGCAGGGGTCCCACAAAACAGCCTGCTTGTCCACACTCTCCCATTAACTACTAGGTTTCAGTACTGCTTTAGTAGGGTGCCAATAAAACCACGGAATGTCAACCAAGCCACTCACTACCCGGTAGAACTGACTGTAACTTTACTTCTGCTTGTTGCTTTTATAAACACATATACACAAAGACCAGAGGGCAATCTGAGATGTCATCTTCAGGAATGTCATCCACCTCCTTGGAAAAATCGCTCTCAGTGACACAGAGATCACATATTAGGCTGAACTGGCTGACCATTGAGCCTTGGGATTACAAGTGTGAACCACCATGCTAATTTTTTACATAGATTCTGACGATCTGGGAATCAAGATTGAGTCTTTACACTTTCCGGGCAAAATTGAGACATACACACACACACACACACACACACACATCTTAACTGAGAGTTTCTTTGGTTCTCTAGAGTCCCACTCCCAAATTCTGATCTAAGAGGTTGGAGGTGAGGGCTTGGTGTTTACAATCACAACCTAAGACTCGTGTTAGTGAAACTGGCTCTTCCGATATCTCAGCGGAGAAATCCTCACTAACATGGGCCTTTTATTCTCTTAGTCATACAAATGTTTGCAAAGAAAGAACCTGCCAACTCTAGCTTGCTACTGAACAGGCAATATGACGACTTCTGATCACTGTATGTCTGCGCGCATCACAGTTCTGTCACACGGACTGTGGAGGCCATTGAGCCAGGATTCAAATGTATATAAGGCAGACATGGCTCTTAAAATTAGGCCAGATCACGCAGGAAGCTTTCATTATTCGGTCCCTCTGGTAGGTCACGTGAGCAGAGCCTGACTCACACACATGAGGGTGCTCTGAATGCAGGAGAATGGGAAGTCCATCAGAGTCTACAGCAAAGTCCCAGCCCAGCTCTCCCTCCACACCCCTCTCCCTTTCTGCTCAAGGCCCCTTGTTCATCCAACCAGCTCTCTCAAGCTCCACCTCTACCATCTGCCTTCCCCAAAAAGCTCTCCATTCTAAGACCCTTTTCAGGGGTATATTCAAATGTCTTTTCCCAGACACTGTTGCTGGCATTCAGAGAAAGGCTACTGCCTCTTATATTTTAGACCCACTGGCTTATATGGGTCTCATTCTTCCAGGACCGTAGCAGCAACTTCACATAGTTGTGGGATTTTGTTGTTGTTACTGATGGTGGTTGTGATTGTTAGTATTTAGGCATCTGTAATGACAGGATATGTCCTCCGCTGCAGCCACTGAGAGCACCTCCTGTGCATTTTTGCTATGCTTCTTTTTAAAAGGTGGGCTTGCCCACCTCCTCTCTCTCCCTCTCTCTCTTTCTCTCCCTCTCTTTCTTCCTCTGTTTCTCTTCCACCACTCTTGTCCCCAAGGACTTGTCTCTGCCTCCCCCACCTTCTCTGCCCCCTTCTCTCTCCTCTTCCAATAAAGCCCCTATGTGAGCCTTGTGACTTCTCTTCATGTCTTCATGGCATTGTTTTTTTTTCAGATTACAATGGTGGTGGTGGTGGTGGTAAGGGGAGTCTTATTCTACAGCCACGGCTTGTCTCAGACTCAGTCTCCCTGCCTCAGCCTGGAGGGCATCACCATGCCTGATTACTATAGTCATGTTTTTAAAATAAAGATTTTACAAGATATTTCAACTATAGTAGTTTTAACTTTTCATCAAAAAGTATTTTTATTTATTTTTTGAGATAGCATCTATCTTTGTAGCCTAAATGTCCTAATGCTCACTGTGTAGCCCAGAAACATTTCAATTTAGCCAGCCTTAGCCTCTCAAGCCCTGGAATAACAAGCATGTGCCATCACACCCCACATTATAATTGCCTTAGAGTCTTTATTTCAGCTGCCCTCGCATCTTTCTATTTTGCTGAATAGTGAAGGGACAACCTTGAGCACTAGAGGGAATCAAGGTGAATTGAGATTGGGATAAAATTAGGTGGTTGTGAATATAGAAGAGGTATGTAGAGTCAAGATCTAACCATGGATACAAAACCTAGAGGGAGCTTGCAGTGGTGGCAAACTCCTGTTCTCTCGCACTTGGGAGGCAGAGACAAGAGGATACAGGTTCATCAATAGCCTAGTAAACCCATTTCTCTAAAAAGAAAGACAGGGGGAAGAGAACAGGAAATATTAGCAATGAAAGTGAGACAGAGACTGTCTTATTCAGTCATACCAGAATGGCTAAGCATACCTAGGTGCATAGGTCAAGTCATCAGGAAAGGAGGACCAGGGTAGAACTGGGGTTCACTTGGTCAAAGCTGTGCTCCATGCAGAAATTTCTTCCTTACAGTTATCACAACTAAGAGAAACTCCATTTTCTGATGTCTGAGTGACTGTAGATATTTTCTTAGAGCAAAACAGCAAACAGGAAATATATCAAGAGATTAATTTCTAACAGTAATATACAACTGTATGCAACTTGTGATGTTTGGTATCACTGTCTGCTCTCAAGGATTTGGTTAACCTCTCATGATCTCTTTATATTCTATCATTTTCACTTTTGTATCTATGTTTTGTATTCTTTCTTTTGAAGACTGCCTCCCCAGGTACAATCTTAAACCTTGGATATGCCCCTGCAGACAGCAGATCAACATGCCTCTCTGTTCAATCAATACCTGTAGCATGACATGTCACACGCCCACCACATTGTAGTAAAGTACTGACTTGTTGACATGCCTACGACATTGTTGTAAAGTGTTGAGCTGTCGACACGCCCACCACATTGTCGTGAATTGCTGATGGTGGGTCTGCAGCTCCACTTTCTGGGACCAGGCACTACTTTTTACATATGTGTGAATCTACATAGGATGCACCATGCCCAGCTGATCTATTTGACAACAGAATGGATCAGTGCATAAGCAGAAGCTTTAGTGGATGCTGAAAGATACAGGAGCAACCCAGACTCTGTCAGTCACCTACAATTTTAGAATTCAAGTTGCACTCTATTCATGGTGTTTTTTTGTTTGTTTGTTTTTTAAGTTTGACTGGGAGAAAGAGTGCTTAAGAATCTTCTGGCTAATGAACAGTGTTGAAAGCCAGAAGCTAGTCTAAGACCAGTGAGGAGTTCAAAACAGCTAATCTCAGAAATAAACTTCCACTTAAAAACATGTGCATACACCAAACCCATGATAACAGCCCAAACCATAAGAGAATGAAGAAGATCCACAGAGAGACTTCTCTTTTCTGCCCAAGACCCCCTTTTGAATGCACCTCTGATAAACTAGTGGAGTCTTGGATGGGCACCTGCATACACAGGAGATATCTATTTGGTTGTGCGCTCAAGGGGAGAATGTGAGAGTGTGAAATACAATATTCAGCAGCCCTGTCAAACAAAGTTGTTCCTTGAAATGACAGTATTTATAGGTCTGTGATGAACACTGTTTGTAGTACAAAGTATTTTCTGTGGAAATAGAACCCTAAATTACAATGAATTGATGTGCATAAAACTGCAAGCCATGCTCACTTGTGTATTTCCCGTTTCATACTTCCTATTCTTTTCATGTATCTCAAGGGGGATGTGTGGGGCAGGCGCACGCGCATACACACAGAGAAAGGGATCTTCTCCTCCATGTCATTTCCCAGCCACTGCTTTGACACCATGGCCGTTATTTCTGTTGGAACATGCTCGATTTGGAAAGGTTTCATTTTCATCAATAAACTGAAAATCAGTTTGATTTCCATTCTTTGATGTGCAGAAGGGAGCTATTTGTACCCAACAGCATCTCTCATCATTCCCCACATTGCAATTCCCATTCCTTCTCCCTGTCCTATGTGTAAACTTGGGTCCTGGCAACTCCAACTCCATCACACCCCTACTCAGTCACTTGCTTTTTAACCTTTTTAAAATTATGGGCTTTCTTGAAAACATAATTACTCTGTTCTCAAATAAAAACCCACAAGGACACATGCACACAAACCCAAAAAATTCTAGTATGTCGTGATGGTACAAACCATACTTCTTAAACAGAGGAGATTGAAGCTAGAGGACTCCAGCAACCTAAGTCCAGCCTAGGCTACACAGTGAGTTTAAAGTCAGCCCAGACTGCATAGCAAGACTGTACTTAAAAAAAAAAGCCACAGAAAGAAAGAAGGGAAAGGAAAGAATGCATTTTACATAATCTCCACCTCATTAATGCAGGACAAAGAGGCAAACCTTGGCTGAAAAACTGTTGTTCATGAATAACCCCTTAGTCAAGTAAAAGCTTAAGGCCAGTTGTGCTAGCATACTACTGTAATCAGTATTAGAGATGCAATGGCACAGGGACCGAGAATTTGAGGTCAGCCCAGAAAGATGTCTCAGAAGGTGAGGCACTTGACAGCCTAAGTTTGATCCCTATAGTCCACATGATCCAAGGAGAGAACCGACTCCCATAAATGTCCTCTGACCTCCATATATGTGCCTGTGGCACACGGGTAAATGGGCACACACACACACACAAATGGTGTAGGAGGTCCTTTTGTATTTGTGTTGCTTTCATTGGTTAATAAAGAAACTGCTTTGGGCCTGGTGATAGGGCAGAGCTTAGGTAGGCAGGGAGACAGAACTGAATTTTAGGAGGAAGAAAGCAGAAGCAGAGAGCCGCCATGCCAAATCTTTCCTGGTAAGCCAGGACCTCGTGGTTATATACAGATTATTAGAAATGGGTTAAATCAAGATGTGAGAGTTAGCCAAAAAAAGTTAGAGCTAATGGGCCAGGCAGTGTTTAAATGAATACAGTTTCTGTGTGATTATTTCGGGAGTAAGCTAGTCGGGCAGCTGGGACAAACAAGGGGTCCTGCTCTCCCTGTAACACACAAACACACAGAGAAAGTCACCAAGTCACACATATATACACATAAATACAAATAAACCTTAAAAAGTTTAAAAAGCCTGGGACTACATAGATTCTGTCTTAAAACAAATAACCAAACAAACATAAGAAGAGGCTATGGGGTAACTGTAGGAAATTCAAAACCTATAAAATATTTCACAATTGACATAAAACTTTATCTAAAGCAATATTTTTAAATAAAAAGAAATTACTAGAGGGGAAGAGGGTCATTTGGATGTCTCATTCCCAAAAGTGGTGCCTTTGATTGCTGGATCCAGAGTTGCATCACTGTTAAGATGGAGGATCTTAGACGATCATGCAACTGTTATAGAAGAATGTGCCTTATACAGCATTCAAGAAGGAAAAAATTTAAGTTGGCATTTCTCTACAAAAAAAAATCATTTATTTTAATAGTAAAATGTAAATTGTGTATTCAAGCAAATTTACACTTAACAAGATCACACAAAAATCTAGTAAAAATAGATGTCATCTTTAATGTTTATTTCACATTAATTCATCATATTAATTAGATAACAAATAATGATATTTATTATCTAAATACACCGTATGCAAATTTACACTTTTTCACATAGTCACCTTCCTGATATACATACAACAGGACACAGAATGCATTTGCAACATTCAGCCTGTCACACCTTGCCTGGGACAAACAAGAGTCTCAGTAGCTTTATTATTTGACAGGTGGATAAACACAGTTCTCAATAACTGGCATGAATCACGACAGCTAAAAAAGAAACTGAGTACACACTCTTATTCCATCTGGGGTTATGTGTACTTGTTTATTTTACCATGGTCTTCTACTTGTTGAGTTACAATTAGGAGCATAAACTTTTTCTAGAAGCTCCTTAAAATACCCCAAGTGGCTTAGGTGGTTATTTCTAGAGCTCTTGAAATCTGCAGAGTTGACATGAGAGACCTACCACCAGTGTAGCAGTGTTGAGATTATAGTGCTGTGTATTCACCTAGGAATTTCCAAAAGCGGCAGTCAACATGGTTACCACTCCGACTAGAAAATGAGCAATTTTTGTTTCTGTGAGGCGAAGAAAAAAGACAGACTGGTGCAACCCAGTACTAATTTTAAAAGAAACAATCACACTGAAGTAACAAACTGAAAACTTGAGTTAAAACCGCATGAAATTAAAATATAAGACGGTTGCACTATGATACTAGATGACTGCGTGCTCGTTCTGTTCGATGTTGCCCATGAGATCTTTCATGTCACTTGTTCCTGGACTCTGATGACCATCAAAGTAGAGAGTGTTCTCAAAGGTGGCCTCCTGTGGTAAGTGCAGCACGCGCCTTTTCTTATAGAGAAAATAAGCAACAACACCGGCACCCATCAGAATCAGGAGGACCACGATGACCACTCCAGCTGCTCTGGAAGACCCCTTGGGTTGAGGATCCATCTTCCTTTGGTCAGCTATAGACAAATCAAGTCATTGAGAGGGACAAAGGTTTGACACTATGGAAAACATTACAGCTGATCATGCTGGGAAGCTCTGATGCATGACTATTCTTTCAAACAGTATTTGCCACAAGATGTGAAAGCAGAAGTCAGTGCACATGGAGGAAACTTTAACATGTTCAGATGGTGACTTAGTTCTTGGACTATTTCATCTTTATTTCACCTCTATCTATAACACTGAAGTAGTTCATCAGTTGAAATTCACACATATACCTTGTATCAAAATAATTGAAGGATGCCTGGAGGGGAAGCTCAGGGATTAGAGGCACTTAACGCTCTTCCAGAAAACTAGAGTTTGTTTCCCAGCACCCACCCCTGACAGCTCACAACTCTAGCTCCAGGAAGGAGATCTAATATTTTCTCTAGCTCCTCCATGCAACCATACATAAATGGCAGCCTCTCACACAGACACAACATGCCAATACATACAAACACACATTATAAAAAAATAAAAATATTTAAAAATGAAATAATAATTTAAGGCTGCTTACAAACATACTTTCAGAAAGTAAGTAACATGGTGGTGGCGGTGGTTGTAAAAATTACAAACAAAACTTTAAAACTAGGGTAAAATAATAATTGAAATCTGAACTTCTAAATACAATTAGTAAACAAATGCCACCCATGAAATTAATAAGGTATTTACAGGCAAGCCATAAATTTCACCTTGAGTTTCTTTATCAACCACTAAAAGAGGTAAAATAGGATTAGTTACCTAACTTGTGTTGGCTACAAAGACCTAGAAAGACCTTGAAGGAAATGTCTTCCACTGGATCTCACAGGCAACGTTTTTTAATACAGCATCATCTTCAACAACTTTTTAAGATGAAAATATCAATCTGACTCCAAATCTGCTTTTCTTAAACATGAAAGGTGCCCTAATGACAAAGGTTAGCATAAGCCATTCCACTGAAAGGGAAGGAGAAGAAGCAGAGAGATTATGGCTTTTTAAAAAGTACTAATGGGAATCGTGACCCAGCCACAAAAGAAGCAAGATGTGATTGCCTCGCCGAATAAGGTACTGAGCCACGTGGCTAACATAGATAAGAATAATGGGCTAATACAAGTAATAAGAATTAATAAGAAGCTGAGCTAATGGGCCAATCATTTTATAACTAAAAAAGAATTAAATAAAATGACTAATGGTCACCTTGAGATTTTATAATGATCTTACCTTTTGTTGTGATGGATGACTGTGTAGTTACAGGATCAACAACTGTTTAAAAGAAGAAAAATAATAAGTCACTACATGACATGGATAAAGTACATTTGTGTCAGAGATGCATGGCATCCCCCGTCATTAACTGTGGTGCGATGTGATGATTTAACATAACACAGGAGAATGCATGGATGGTGTGCTTCTGTACCTTCAGCTATCTACTACCTACAGACATGTCTGCCTATCCACCAGTCTACCCATCCATCTTTCTCTATGTCTTTCTATACAACTTTAGCATCCTATACCTATGTGGTAAGTTAGAATACACTAGAAGGGTTTAAAATATGATCCTTCAAGTTTTATTTGAGGATTAAAACATCTAAACATGCTACAAAATCCACTGGCAAATAAAGTATTCTAGGCTAAGGGTTTTGAAATCTAAACTGTTAAAAGACATTTAAATGAAAAGTAAAACAAGACAGCAGCATTGGTCCAGGATTTGTTAATCAGTTTACTTACACTAAAGGATAGATAATCTTAAAGCAGAATTATAAACTAAAATATCTATGCAGTTACAAAACAATAAGACCTATTGAGGAAACAGAACTACTCTATCTGATTGTTGCCTTATTTGTTTGCTTGATTAGTCAGAGGAATCAAAGTCTGGGTCTTACCTAAGGCAAGCAAGTGATCTACCACCGATCTATATCCCAGTCCTCATAATATATTTATTTCAGATTTCAACTAATAATTTTCTCTTGAGAAAAAATACCATAAGATGGAAAGGCATAAAACTATCACTAACATCTCATCAGTAACACATGGAGATTTAACAGTTGTTTTTCCTTTTGTGTTCTACCATTCAATCACAGAAGGACACTGAGTTGGTTTTACATGACTTCCCGGGATGTGGACAAGTGACAGCTTCCCCCTTCTCCTAGAGGGGAAGCACTGTGGACATGGGCTGTCCAGACTGCTTGCAACTTAGCAAAACATCACAACAGTACCGATAAAGCCAGGCAGAGCTAGTACCTCTTACTCAAAGCTACAGGTAGAGATTGATCCTCGTGACAGAATGGATTCTCACCAATGCTGGTCAAAGGCTAACAAAGGGGTTGCAACTACCCTAGTCCTATGCCAGCATGTTACAGTTGAAAAGAAACGGTAGTCTGGGAACATATTATCATTCTATAATTTTAACTTACTTTTTGGCATTTTACAAATAAAGCCTTTATAGGAAGTACAGTGGATATTATTCCAAAACCCAGAAGATGAAGATAATACTACACAATCATTCCGTTCACCAGATGGGTCGCCTGTGTTCCAGTTGACAAAGGAGACGGGATTATTGTTCAACCAAAGCCACTTCCCTGGTCATCAACAACAAAAAAAGAAAAAGCAACAATAAAAACACAAGTTAAAAACAAACCTTCTTACATCCCTCTTCAGCACAAAATGTTTAAGCCTATTATTATTTTACACTAGAACCAATGGTTTCTACAACTTGATTTCTTCCAGGTAAGACACTAACAAGGAATTATTACAGGGAAGAAAAATAAGACTATATTTTTTAGATTGTTTTAGTGGATCACGGAAAAAAATTATATACTTATCTTTCTCTAAATTTTTTATTGTGGCAAAAAGAAAGGGAAATTGTTCTCTTAAAATTCTTTGACTGACTACAGGGGAGTTTTTTTAATTAACAGCTTTCAGGGCTGGACAATTTGTGAACCATTTAAACTTTGAGTTATTGCAAATAAAGTATGATTTTAACTTTTCAGACTAACCATAGATTAATCATTATTTAAGGCAAGGCTCTCTGGATCCAAAACACTGTCTCATATGCAACACTTTATAACATTAGCTATTAAATAATGACTTAGCGAGAGTTACCTTCAACATTTCGGAACATGCCTATCCAAAAATTGGTTTTACTTTTAAGTGGCTCAACACGATATGACAGAAAACTGGATTCAGCAGCAGTTTCAATAGAAGCCAGGGAGGCACCTGGAAAGCATGAGATGAGGAGGATGTGAAGAGTCTCTGGAAATATTCCTATGAACAGTCCTGACATGAAGGACAACAAATGCCGGGCTGAGCTGTGCTCAGGACACAGGACACTGTAGCAGTGTTAATTCAGTGCCGCGCACAGAATGATTCAAAACGGGAGAAGAGAGCTGAACACCAGTCAGTCTACATACAACAGACAACTCACCATCAATCACCAGAGTTAGCTTTAATAGTAAAATTCTACAGAGTAGTAATAATTAGGATATTTAAACAATCATGACAGATAGTTTGCTTTGGACCTCATAATCATCCTTCTATTAAGTCTTTATAAGACTGCATATTAGGTACTTTTGTTAACCCATTTTACAGATAAGAACAATAAAGCATACACATAAGTAATTTATTGCCTGGGGTCCCAGCATTAACTGAGCACAGGATCCTGGAATGGCGCAGGCATTCTGAACCTGAGAGGGAATATATATAATCATGTGGTTCTATTCTACATACTGTATTCTGAGTTATTCTCTTGGGGATTGTTAATTGCATGATTTTTTAATCTCCCGCTGAATATATTTCACAGTTATTAGGCATTTCAAACTTCTCAGACATGTTTTGAAGGAGAATTATTCCGTTTATCTGCTAGATAACACAACACCTAAAACTGAAAATAAAGTTTCTGCATATTCATTGTAAAATTAAAAAAGAAACACTTAAGCAACATGAAAGAATTTTGACTTTAATTTGAAAAGTCAAAGGCAGATTTCTGATGCCCTGATCATAAGTGGCAGAGTAACCACCTCAGAAAACCCTTTCCTCTGCAAAAGAGAAGGGGAACACTGTCTTAATTACAGGCTTGAGGTTTTGTGTGTGTGTGTGTGTGTGTGTGTGTGTGCATGTATGCATGCATGCGCATAATGCTGATAATAACAGGAGGTACTATGGGCTTTGAACTGTCCTAATCTTGCTGCCCTCTCTCTGGAACCTTTGGAAGCCCAAATACCCATGGTCAAGTGAAGAATAGCAGCCCAGGAGCCACAGGGGAGTGTCAGAATTAATTTGGCACTAAATCACGAAGTTCATTGTAATCCTCATAGCAACCACTAACAACATAACTAAACAGGAAATAAAGGTTCCTCAACTTAAAATGGGGCTGTGACCCAATAAGGTCATGCATAGTTCAAAAATTCTAAGTTGAATGGACCATTGCAAACTGGGACCACGCATATGATGAAAGAAATGGACAGTTAAACACCAAAAATATGTTCTTAATACATAAGAAAGCCATACTGGAGAAATGGTGAAACTAAGACATAACATATATGGAGTCGGGGGAGGAAAAATAACAGTCATAAAAGCTCATTCAGTATTTACACTAAGTGTAAATGACTTAAATACAAACATAAAAACAGATTTACAGAATATCTATCTACATAATGATTCAAAAAGGTCAAACAACATGCTGTGTAAAAAAGACATACTTGAGTTCCACAAAAAGATAAATCAATTGAAAGTAAAATCACAGTAGAAGATATGCAAACAATAGAAGATATTCTATATAGACAATCACTTTTAAAAAGGTCAGAGAAGGTGCACTAATATCAGACACAAGGGGTGATTCTTAGACAAAAATTATTATTAAAGACAATGACGGCATTCTGCAATGGTAAGGTTTCAGTTCACAAGGAGAACATAATCGTTACTGATATGCGTCCATCTGACAACAGAACCTCGAAACATACAAATGAAAACTAAATAAAGCAGAATCCATCTCACTCCAGCTTTAAAAAGCAAAGTCAAGCATGGGTACCGAACGGACACGGGGGGAATGAGACCACAGTCCCTGCGCCCATTGCTGAGCAGAGGACTCACAACAAAAAATGTAGCAAAACGGCAACAGTGAAACAGCCAGTGATATCTAATTAAAGAGCTTTTAACTATCTTCTGAGGAACTATCTTGTGCTAGGTATGGTGATTCTTAGGATAGTTCAATAAGCTGAGGCGGGAGGATCACGAGTTCAAGCCCAGGCTGGGCTGCAGAGCATGACTCTGTCACAGTGAAATAGCTCTTTTTAACTTGGGCATGGTGCGGTATAACTGGTATGCCTGCTATCCCACCACTGGGGAGGTGGAGGCAGGAAGGTCAGGAGTTCAAAGTCATCCTTGACTACATTTCAAGTGCAAGGCCAATGGGACATGGGAGACTCTGTCTCAAAACAACAACAAAGCTACCTTTGCCATTTTTAAAATTGAGTTTTGTTTTTGTTTTTCTTTACAAATACAATAGCCAGTCAGGAAAACCATTCCATTAAGAATAAAGAAGCTGGCTCCTGGTCAGCTGTAAAATCTGAATCTCGGAGTGAGGACAAAGAGTGGAGCTTGGCTGAGGGACAGAGTTAAGAGCTTAGAACATTGGGGCAGAAGGAGATTTTAGTAAGTGGAGTTTTTAACCTAAATTTTCAAAATTTTGAGGTGGAGAAATTAGAAATTACATTTGAAGGAAATGATGTTAGCCATTCTGTTAATAAACAATTATTTAAGAAAAAATACACATGTGGCTGAGGATCCAGCCCAGTGGCAGTGCTACAGAGCCCTTTCTTAGTAAACCCGTGTTTGATCCCCTGCACCACAAAATAATACAAAGGTATTTATATCAAGTATGCTTTAGTTTATAGTATTATTGACATCATTGAGCTAAAAATGGTTTGTTATAGAATTTTCTTTCAGGAAACGTGGCACTCACCCATTCGCAGACATTCCAGGGAAGCCTGGCCCCAGTTCCTTGTGAAGGAAGACTCGATATAGTAGCAATGGCCATGGAAAGGAACCCACGCAGTCTGCTCAGACTCCGGGCACTTACCGGGCAGTTGTGGAGGTTCAGTAGCAGGGATTTCTGTTAATAAACCGGCATTTAAATCATTATCAAAATAAACCATAAATCAGAGCTGGGGTTCCTGCAGCATGTGGAGTAATATTTTCACAGCTAAGAGAAATCATATCATATACTATTTCATATAATTTACTAATGTTTGTCAGTTAGAGATGCCGTTTTTCTTGGAGTTTCATTTACTTTATCATTTAAATGTATTTCCATAGAAAACAATAGCCAAGAATCATATTCATCCTAATTTACAATTATCAACATTTAGATTTCTACAAAACTGTTGCAGACTTAAGTTGGGAGTGGTGGCATATGCTTTTAAATCCAGTACTCTGAAGGCAAGGGTGGGGAGAGCTTTACATAGCAAGACCCTATCTCAACAAACATAAATAAAAAAGCAAAGTTGCAGGTTTGACAAATTATTCCAAAATAATTAATGAAGTAGATATCTTTTTCAAGCTTCTTCTCCTTTTCTGAAATTCCAACTCCTGTGATTTCTTCTTAGCTAATGCCAGCTCCTGTGGGAAAACTGCTGTAACTAGACTTCTAGGAATGGGCCCATAGCTTTGCTGACTCTGCCCAATCTGTACACATTCTGAGGCAACTCTGTTGAAGCAAATGTGCTGTGGATGCCAAGAGGAAGCCCACTTTCTCAGAAACTCCACCGCTGTAGATTCAGAGGACAAACTCAATAACAAACATTCGGAGCCCTATCATGAGCAAATCAACCCTAGAAATGATTTTATTCTCCAAGACACATTATTGGTTATGAAAGTCAGCAGTGGCGTGTAATAGTTTATTCCAGAAAGCTTGAGATGCCCCAACCCCTTTTGAATATCCAATTACCATCTGATTTTTTGCAGAGAAAATAAAGACTTTCATTGCAGTACGACGTCTTCCAGTAACCGTCCACATCCATATAAACACATGCAGACTTCAGCTTGGGCTCACCAGCACCCCAGTTCGTGTACCTCACTCTCCATTTATCGGTCCAAGTGTACTCATTATTGGTCTGCGGAAATGAAAACCACCGTGAGCCTTCAGCCTCACTTCCCATAGACAGCATGAAGAAAACAAGCAAGGAATGTGTATGATACTTAAGCCTGTAATTTGGCATAGGACCTTGAACATTATAAAATTTAGTAAAATTATGCCATTTCTACCAACTCAAATTTATATAAAAAAAATCCTTTCTTAAAAGTAACTATTTCAGAAGATCCTTAAGTCTCCAACCTGAAAACTATTTTGGCAATTTTTGTCTTATTGGGTTTCTATTGTTGTTTGATTTTCATTTATTTTTTATTTTTCTCTTTCTCTTTTTTTGGAGAGGAAGAGAAGGAGGGAAAGAGAGTTTGAGATATGTTAGAGAGAAGAGAAAGAGAGAGCATGAGAATATAAACTCGGGTGGGTACAGAGGTGGAGATGACCCCTGGATCATCCCTCTGGAGTAGGGGAGAGGACAAACATGACGAAATTGTACTGTGTGACAAAAAAATTGAAGGAAAAGTCGTGACTACTAATAAGAAATAAAGGCAGGAAGGAAGGGAGAAAGGGAGAACGGAGAAAGGTGAAGAAGAAGGAAGAAGACGATGATGCAGATGACAGTTGTTAAGGAAAGAAGACCAGGACTGAAAAATCAGTGTCTTACTCCATAAAACTGTCTTTGTTTTCAGTGTTTCAAGGCCAAAGAGAAGTTGTATCCTTATAACAATGACATGGCTATCTTACTGAAATTATAATAAGTATTAATTTCACTAAATCCCTGAAAGAAGCCCTTCTTTGTCATCATAATCTCACTGTTCTGCTGCTGACACCAATGACAGTGACAGCTAAGGCCATCTGTCACTGTAGACTCTAGAGGAGCTAGGTGTCTTCATACCACATGGTTGCCCTTCAACTATATGGATCATGCTATTCTTTTAAAAGCTGGTTGTTTTATTCCATCTGCACATTTCTCTTACTTTCTTATTAAATTCAGACAAACAAATATATGATATCATCCAAGCTGATTTGCAACATAAAAAGTACCACTTGCCAATAGCAGTGCCCAATCTGAAAATGGTTTGATAAGCAATGCCTGAGAATAGCGATATAAAACATTAGCCGAGAATAAAGATTTTTTTAAGGTTGAAACACTTTCCTCATTTAAATTCCATCATTTATTTTACCAACACAACTACTAAAGACCCAACAGCAAGCATTAGAAGCACACATCATTGCAAGGTAAAATTGTATGGCATTCTCCCAGTTACTAAAATAATTCTTTAGTATCATTGACTCTATAGGTGTCATAAAAACAAAATTAGTCTTGCAATTACAAATATCAGTGTTGTGGCAAAGCACTTAATCTTTCTCAAAGTATTTGATGGCCTATTTGAAACTCATTAGAGAAGTGTGACCACATCTATGAGAAGAAATGAATAATTCATCAGGTACATTAATTATTTAAAAAATAGTCAGATGAGATATGAAAGTATCTTGTCTAAGCTCACTCACTAAAGCCATATGGGGCTTTTTAAATACTCTCCACCCTATTCAGGAAGTACCTATTGCATGATAAGTTTGCATTGCCACTTCCCAACTGAAAGCTCTCTTTTCTTCGCATTCTTTCTGGCACCCTTCCTCAGCTCCTGCCACTCCGGGCTATGGCTAAAACTGGTGAGTATCTTGGGATGAGGGTGGAGCTCAGTAGTAGAGCTCTTGTGAGATACCAGTTTGAACCCCAGAACTGCAGAAAAGAAGGACTGAGTTACTCTAACAAGCCCACTTGAGCCACTCCTCTGCCCCAGCACCTTTGGCAACACTGTTTGCTGGTTTGCTAGCAAATTGGTGATTGCTAGGAATGACAGGAGGGCTATAAGGAGTCATGAAGATCTGTCTCTGGAGCCTCTTCGCTACTCTGTCGCCTCTCTCAATCCAGAGCCCCATCCCTCCCTCTGTCCCGGTTCTCCACCATCCCTGATCTATCTGCTATGGAATAAAAGGATGGGACGGCAGTGAAGCACTTCTCACACATAGATGGGAGCTCCATAAATCTGAGGTCCATAACAATTCTAGAATGTTCTGCAACAAAAACTAAAGCAGTTCCACCCACCACCCCATTTTTATGCTCTTGATCTACTTTCTTAAGTCTCATGGTCTAGTTATGTAACCATGACACTGAAAAGAAATAAACAAATGCATAAAGTTGTTTAGATGTATAATAAAATTTTGTATATATTCAAAGACAATTATAGTGAATACCAGAGACTTCTCAGTTTGGTTTCTGACATATATCGCTAGGTCACTAGACCAGTGGCACCCCATGAAAATGGTCAGCTGAAGAAACAGAAAGAAACATATTGGACCACAATTTATCAGTCATGCCAAGCTGTTAGTGTTTCTAGCGTCTTACCAAGTTGCTGTTCAGGGCAATCCATATGGGTACATTAAAAGGGTGCATTTTCATCCATGCAAATGCATTACTGTAGGGGTCTAGAATGCTAGCCAACAGGGAAGCATGATTCTGGCAATACTGCTCTGCTTCGTGCCATGGTAACTTCAGTTTCATGAGGGAATAGCTGCTTTTGCCATATTTCACAAAGCCGTCTGTTGGAGCTGTGGTTGGAGAAACAGGCAAGGAATGGTCTAGAATAGAGAGATTGTCTTCATTAGTATTACCAATGAGCAGTAATTGAGCACATTCAGCATATATGACTCCCAAGCCCATCTATCATAGAAGTAAACACAAAAGCATAAATTCAGTCTCACAGGGCTTGTACGTACTTTCACCAGACTTTTTACAACAGAAAGCTAATTATCTCTGTGTTTGGGTACATGGGTGCATCTTTGGGTACATTCATCTGTGTACAGGAGCACATGTATGTGGGTGCACATATATATGCATGTGATGTGTATGCAGAGCCAGAAGTCAAACCCAGTTTTTCCCCTAGGAACCAACACCTTGATTATGAAAAATGGCCTCTCACTGACCTGGAATCCCCCAAATAGTGTGGGCCCCAGAGAGACACCTGTCTTTTCTTCCCCACTGCTTGGGTGACAAGTGAGTGGCACTTCACCTGTTTTAAATTTTGGTTCTGAAGGTAGAACTCAGGTCCTTATGTTTGCAAGGAAAACACAATACTAAGCTTGGCTGTGGTGCTGGCACACACCTTTAATCACAGCACTTAGGGAGGCAGAGGCAAGTGGATGTCTGTGAGTTCGAGGCCAGCATGGTCTACAGTGTGAGTTCCATAACAGCCACAGATAAACAGAGAAACCCTCTCTTGAAAAAAAAAATCTACTGACTGAGCTATTTCCCAGCCCACAAAGCTTTATTCTTTAATTAGTATGTCTGATTAAAGTACAAATGTACTGTATATATACATATACAGTATGTTTATGCCTGTATATATATTTCATACAGTTTAGAAACAGTTTAATATATATGGGCCTAGAGGAAAAGCTCAGCAGTTAAGAACACTTGTTATTCTTGCAGAGGATCCAGGTTCAATTCCCAGCACCTACACAGTAGACCACAACCATAGAGAACATTCCAGGGAAGGAATCAGATGCCCTCTTCTGACTCCCATGAGCACCAGGCATGCACATGATGTACAGACATGCAAATAAACAAACCACTCATACAATAAAATTAAATTAAAATTTGTTTAAAGAATATATGCACATATGAACAAGCATCTCAGTAGAAAGACCTGCAAGTCCACTGTGCCTAGAGCCTCAATAAAAAGAATGCCACAATTTGATGCTATAAATTAAGAAATTTATATTTTCCTCTTCATTAATCCATGCTTTCCTCTCGGGGTTGAATGTCATGATCAAGAGCATCTTCTGGGGTTGGAGAGATGACCCAGTCAATGGTCAAGAGCATGTGTGGCCCTTTGCAGAGGTCCTGGGTTTGCTTCCCAGCACTGACAGAGCTGCTCAAACCATCTATAACTCCAGTCCCCGGATATCTGATGCCTTTTCTGCTCTTCTCAGTGCTGCCTGCACTTGGTACACAGACATGCACATGAGCAATATACACATAAAATAAAAATGCATTGTTTTTAAGAGAATATCTTCTGAGCCCTCCAGCTCTTCCATGATTTCACCTTTATGTCTATATAATTTTCCTGCAATACCCCTGTAGGGACTGGCAATGCCTTATCTAAACTAATACTGAGGCATAGAGACCCTCTAAGACAAGATTTTTTCAAATGCTATGCTCCCTTCTGCAGTGTCCCAGCCTAGGCTTCTACTTGCTGTTTTCTATGTGAACATTAAGCCACTTAAGACACAGAAAATAGAGGTTGTTCCTAGCAGCCTCAGATGATACCCTGGGGCAGAGCCCAGCAAACAGACTAAAAGTAAATCTGATCTTTTCTCTGATTTTTATAAGACATAAGCTACAATTCGCTAAGAGGGGTAGGGAGGGACAAATGACTGACATTTCTTGACATTGTATGAGAATCACATTTGTGCCTATAAAGTTTTATTGGAAAGCAGCCACTTTCATTTGCTGACATATGAACTAATGTTGTCCCTGACCATTACAGGGTGGAAGGATCTTAGTAGACATTGTGTGGTCATCACACTTCAGATACTTGGCTCTATAGAAAAGTTATCAGTGGCCTTCACTTCTAACTACACCTGCCTACGGTTTCTGTCTGGGCTGTGGTGATATTTGTTTGTGCTGTAACAAACAAAGCTTGCCTGAAGATCAGAGAGCAGAGCTAGCTACACTAGTTAGTCATTGAGGCCAGGCAATGGTGTTGCACACCTTTAATCACAGCACTCAGGAGACAAACGTAGATGGTTCTTTGTGAGTACAAGGAAACCCAAGGCTACACAAAAGTGAACCAGTCTAAAAGAGAAACAGAGCTCACACCTTCGATCCCAGCACTTAGGATTACACACCTTTAATCCCAGCACTACAGAGGTGGAGACAGGAGTGAAATGGCTGGGTAGAGAGAGGGATATACGGTGGGAGGAGATAGGAGCTCAGAAATTTTAGTCTGCGGATTCATAGGGACAGGAAGATGCCCCTGTGGTTTCAGGATTCAGTAGAAGTAAGAACTAGCGGCTAGCTGCTCTGCTTCTCTAATTTTTCAGCATTAACCCCTATATATGACTCGGGATTTTTATTATTAAGACCAATTAAATTCGTACTATACTGGGCCAATTCTCTAACCTGTTCCACAGAGCCAAACTTGTTTTTCTCTTTAACCACCTCCCTCTCCTCTGCTGCTGCTGCCATCTTGTGTTGGTACAGGGCCATTTGCCCAAGGGACCCCAACAGACTCCTAAAACTGTCACATCTTGTATGGAACATTAAAACTCCCAGCCTAAGGAGATCTGGGCGCCATTCCATCGGAAATCTTTGGACCATTAAAAGTACTAAATGAAGCTTGAAGTGAAGCTTAAAAAAGGACTGTTTCACAGAATCTACACGCAATCAGGAAGTTTTAGTTTTCTGTCCAGTTCGCT
>LOEQ01002245.1:227460-250493 GCA_001685075.1 Bramus lutescens | reverse complement strand
TCTCTCTCTCTCTCACACACACACACACACAGAGACACCTATCCAAATAAAAGAGATGTTAGGGACTATCTAGTCTATTTTTTTCCTACAACCTTCTTATAAATTTAAAAACACAGCAAACCTTTATTGGACTTTTTCTGTACACAACGTGCTGGCCAGTATAGTGGCTCTACGGTGTCCTCTTGAGCATGTCCAACTTAAACATTTCAAAATTCTTTGAAATCTACTCCACCTTGTGAGACAATATATCTCATCAGTTCTGACTACTGAAACGACTTCCTGATTTTGAACCTCAATGTATTTCCCTGCAACTGTCACTCAATGGCCCAGCGTTTCCTCTTAGGTCCAAATAGAGTGACCCTTCAAAGACCATTAGTTCTCTTTCTCAAAGTGTTTAACCTGAGGGTCTCTGATCTAAGACTGAATTGCCGTATTTCCAAACCCTACAACAGTTAAGTCTGAATCTTCTGAACTTGTTCCATGTCCTCCTCAAAGCACAAATCATAACTTAAATAGCATACCTATTCAGCAAGGGAAGTCCCCAAGAGTGGTCAGTGCCTTTCTGTCTGTGTAGAAGAAAGAAAAGTCTGTGTGTCCATGCATGTGGGCATGTGAATTGAGAACACAGGTGGTACCTCTGTGGTTTTCCTTAGGAACCAGCCACTTAAGGTTTGTTTTGTTTTGTTTTGTTTTTTAATGGGTCCCTTACTGGCCTAGAGACTGTGGGTTTCATAAGGCTAACTGGCCAGGAAATCGTCAGGGTTTTTCCTCTATCTCCCAGTATTGGGACTTAACACCTTTGTCACTACCCCAGGTTCTGAACCCAGGTGACCTCAGGGCTCCATGCTTGTGGTGGATGCTTCTTACTAACTGAGCTGTTCCCAGCTCCAGTCTCTTTTAACAGAAGAATGAACTTCACAGTTTTCTGTGGTTGTGGTGAATGTTCTCTTGCCAGACATTTCCATGGCTCCAGTTTAGCCTGTGTCTCATCAAAAGCTTTTTCCTGCATTTGTTCAAAGTTCATATTAAGACCTCAGATTTATCTAACGTTAATCAAAATCACTCTTAATAAGGAATTTATAGGATTTTCCCCACTGGCTCCTTTTCTAGAAAAATTTAAGAGTCAGTTATGACAAGCAATAGTCTATCTCTTTAAAGGTAAATTTACATACATATTCATTACTGACAGGAACATAACCTGCACACCTTGCTCTTTCGCATTCTCTATGGACACCAGGTTTCCTTTAAGTGCTATGCAAGCTTTTCGTGCAGCTTTCCAGTTTTTCTTTTCCTCTTCAGCAAACCCAAAAATTTTAAAGCACTATGGAAGGGGAGGAAAAAGCAGAGGTTTTAGTTATGGATAACAAACTTCACATCAAAAATCAAATTATTCATGAAAATCATTGCTAAATACAATTTTCTCAGGACCAGATGAGGATTAAAAAAAATAAGTCAGCTTAATGGGCCAAAGATTTTCTTTGCAGAGTGTTACTTTTCCCGTGAGATAAAAGGTACAGTCTTTTGGATAACATCTCAAGTATTTACTTTCCATTTAGAATTTGTGAAAGGAATCTCCAGTTTTTCTTATAAAAAGCATCCTAGCTTGATGAAGTATGAGGAAGGCATGAAGACTGGTAATGAACAGTGCTGTTGGGGTTTAGTGGGGGATGCTCCCTGTAGGCAGTTGGTCCCCAGCTGATGGTACCAGTCTTTGAAGAATACATAGTCTTTGGGACATGGGCCCAGCTGGTAGATGTAGGACACTAGAGGTAGGCCTTCAGGGTACAGCTGGACCCTCTTCCAGTCCTTTGCTTTCCCATCTACAAAGATGTGAGGAGCCTCTACCATGAGCTTCCACCTCCATGGAATCATTTTGCTCCACCTGCTCTGCTCTGATAGACTCAGTCCTCTAAGTAGGGAACCAAAATCTCTCTTGCTTCTACTGCGAATCTTGTTGCATCAACAAGAAAAGCAACTGATACAAATGCCAAGACTGAGAATAGTTTCCCTGATACCTTGTTGTTGTACAAATGCCAGCCTTCCTTGCAGCCCCCTGGTGTTGGGGGTGTGGTAGGAACGGCGGTGGCATTGATGCTGCTGTTATGTCGCTGGCAGATGAAGTTATTTGGAAAACCACAGTTGATGTCATTCCAGAATCCTGCAAAGGAGAAGAGCTAAGGTACATCTATATGCTCTTAGGTAAAACATACCTTCAAAGACACAATATGCAAGGAGTCTCGAAAACATGGTTCTGAATAAATTTCCCTTACTAATTTCATGCATTACTAGAAGAGCCTTTGAAATCTCTCACTGTTCCACTTAGCCCATGAGAGTTCAATTTTTTGTAGAAAGATTCCTATATGCTGAGCAGGATCTTGGTGTTGCACATATATTATCAAATTATTAATTATCAATAGCCAATATAAAAATATTTAGTATGTGTTCAGTTATAGTTGATACTTCATATAATCTTGTCAACAAAAGACAAATTGCATCATGGGATGAAAAAGACTGGAGAGAAAGAAAGGTCATTCTGAGCACATTTTAAGTCTTTTCCTCACAAAAGAACATTAAAAATGTCTCACAATTTGTAAGAAATAAGATGATGTGTCATCTTTTAGATTATTCATGAGCATCCTATGAAATTTACCTTTGCAAACTGAACCGTTATCTTGGTAAAACTGGGAGTCTCTGTTGTTTTCCTATGTAAGTGAACTGCTTGTTACTGTTAACCTAAAGATACAAGGAATTCAGCACATCACACCCCAAAGCAAGTTCAGTAAGATGCGTGCATCATCTACCTGAGTTTGCGTACATGGTTACACAGTTCTCATCATCGTTGGCGAAGTTGGGTTCCCCTGTAGCCCACGCCACAAAATCTACTTGGCTTCCATCCATCCAACTGGAAAAGAAAATTGAAGCATTTTTCAGCAATTCAGCCACAAAAGTGACTGGCTACAACTTAGAGATGGGGAAGGACAAGCGCATCAAGATGAAGGGAGCATAGCATGCTTAACAAACAGAAGGGGAACCGAGAGAAACTAGCAGGAACTCCCAAATGCCTATACTCGGCATCCCTTGTGTTCCTCTGCAGTGACCCTGATACCTTCAGGTCAAGTTCACAAATAACCACAGTTAGATTTAATCTTGTAAAATATAATCTGTCTTTATTTTGGGATTCCGTACTCCACTAAAGAATCTACTAAGAAGATGCCCTAGAATAGTGTGTATATTGAATGCTGGTCCACCCTCCTTGCTCTCCTCAGAACAAGCTCCTGATAGACCTGAAGAGGTATGTATGTGTATGTATATATGTATATATGCATTATTAATATATATATATATCCTGATTAGTCTGGAAGCCAACAGCAAATTTTTTTCCACAGTACTCTTCAGTCATGATTTCCACACAATTTAACTACCTAAAAAGGGGGCAACAAATACAGAATTTCTTCATTCTGAGTCTTTTGCTTATTCTGTTTTTATCACAATGTGGGTGAGACAATGACTATTTTCATGAGTTACAGAAATTCAAGGCCTCTGAAAACTGATTAGAAGAGAAATCACAACAATCAGCCCTCTTATTTTAGAGATGATCAAATGGGTGTTGGTCCATAGGGACATCCAATGTCTCTATTACCTAGAAATTATAAGCTTGACTTTAGGTCTCCATTGGTCAAAGAGAGCAATCGAAGTCACACAGAATGTATGTCACTAAGACAGCTGTATGAAGAACAGATAGTCTCGTCTGCTCTTGAAATTCAGGAGAACGTATTAATGAACATAGAAAGAAATCCCCTAGATATAATAGTTCCCTCTTTTCAGCTCAGCCATTCATGATCCTGGTGTCTAATGAAGCAGAAAGTCTGCTCTTCTGAGAAGAAAATTTCACAGTCAACTCAAATACATTGCTGTAAGTTGGAGAAAAGAAAAAGGGACAATCGGTTCTGTGTGCCAGCACTGGTCCAAAAAGGATTGCAATTTTAAAAATAAATACAGTATTCACCTCTATTTACCAGATGTTCTTAGTCAATGATTTACTGATGGCTGAGGACCCTAAAACAAAGACTAGCTTTATGAAGTTGAATTCAATTTTGTGCTTTTAGATAATTAACTACACTGAAATTCTTAATAGAATAATTTTAAATAGGTTTCCTTTCATATTTTAGATGGTTTTTTTCTTTGAGATTCAGATTTCCATAGAACTTTTAATGCATTTGGCAAGAAAAGGTCTCAAAACAATCCCTAGGTGTTTATTGGTTCTCTATCATAAACTGCTTTAGCCTGATTTACTTACATGAACTTTTTATCCAAGCTGATCAACAAGCCAATAAAATACGGTGACTGTGCGCCATTCTTGTTTATCTAGAACATGAAAGTTTACATATACAGTTTACAGTTATCTACTAAGCAGCTTTTCAGACAAAACCTACACATCAGTAAGACTACAGTGTTTTCCAAGGAGGAACTCATGGAGAAACACTGTAGAATCATATGCATGAAGATGAAAGTTCTCACAATGCAATAATCTCTGTTTATAAAGCAAATGTCTTAAGTCATTCATTATAATTCCAAATGTTTATTGCAGTTAGTGGCTGGAGACCCTTTAAAAAATAGGCAATGGAGAGAAAAATGTAGAGCTCAATAAAATTTTTTTTTTAAAAAAGGCAGTGGGGGCCAGGAGGTGATGGCACATGCCTTTAATCCCAGCACTCAGGAGGCAGAGGCAGGCGGATCNATAGATAAATAAATAGATAAATAAATAAATAAAATAGGCAGTAGGATTTGTACATCAAAAGAAACACTTTTTCACACCTAAAGATTTGCTATGTAGCATCTATTCCAGATAAGCATTTGTGCAACATTAGGCTGTATCCTGAGAGTTTCAAAGCAAATCATATCCACAAAGATGATAATGTAAGCTATATCTTCATATCTTTGTAGTCAAGTGGACTTTACCTTTAAATACTGATAAATCCATTTTCTGCTATTCTCCCCACTTCCTCTCTGGTAAATGATAAGGAAGTCACATGTAGTATTCTGTTTGTGTTTTTGTTTTAGTGGAAAGTTACTCAACCAAGCACAAGAGGAAAACATTACCCTTTCAGGAATAGCTGACAATCTGGGTACAACTGAGATTTTTATAAGAATAATGAAACTGCACTATCTGTTCACTAATAATTTGATCTTACAAATACAGACCTTTAATTAATAATAATACTGCTTATTATGCATGTGGTCTAGGATTGAGACATAATTAGTTAAGATATAATCCTTGAAAATTAAATTCACAAACTCAAAGGGACTGTCACAATGTTTAGGCTTACGGCCCTGTCTCAAGGCCCCAGGAACTTTAATCATTTACCCTCAACTTCAGATTTAGTACATAAATTGAAAGTATATTCTTGGGTACCAAATTCAGAGATTATCTCTTTTTATAGCATGCTGTTCTCAGGTACATGTTGTTCTAAGGTACGAGTTTCAGGGATCATCGCTGTTTATAGTACGGTGTTCTCAGGTACCAGTCTCAGGGATCATCTCTGTTTATAACATGTTGTTCTAAGGTACCAGTTTCAGGGATCATCTCTGTTTATAGCACGTTCTCCTCTTAACCATGTTCTTACATATTTCCACAGGAACTTCTTTTCACTTTCTCTTTTAATAGTAGCAAGATCACCAAAATTCTTCTTGCAAAATGCCCGTGCGTTGTCCATGGTGTCCTTCTCCTTGCTAAAATAATACTGATAGTCTTTGTAAATAACCCATCCGTCTGCAGTAACCGGTGGATCTGATGAAAGAAAGTCATAGGAAAAGATGATATTTTTTATTTAGATAAATTAAAGAATACGGTAAGTAGGGGAAAGAGCTATGATATGAACCACTTAGACTCCAGAATATGCAGAATGTCTCCGTCAGGGGTAGACTGATTGTTCCATGCCAAATATCTGTATCTGCCTTCTGTCAATCCTATGAAGACTGACCTGTTTCTCTTCCTAAGTAAGACCCATGGGGTGCTAGTGGGTAAAAGAACTCCTTGCATTACTTTCATTGGCAGGAAAGCCTAGCTAGGAAGACTAGATGCCTGTGATGTTTGAAGATCAAGATATGAAGGCTATGAAAACTCAGATTTCAGGCCACTACAAAAAGAAATTGACTTTTTAACATTTATTTATTTATTTATTTATATGAGTGGTCTGTCTTCATACACATAAGAAGGGGGAAACAGATCCCATGGCAAATGGTTGTGAGTCACCATGTGGGTGCTGGGAATTAAACTCAAGACCTCTGGAAGAATAGCCAGAGCTCTTAACTGCTGAGCCATTTTATTCACAGCAGAATTGGAGTACCAAGCAGTTCCTTCATGAAGAAGGAGGCTTATAAGAATTCTTTCAAAACATGAAATTTTACGTTTCTATATTGCAAAAGGTTACAAAGACATTTACAGCCTAATTCTAGGAACCTATGTACATCAGATTACAATGTAAAGGACTTTGTAAATGTGATTGATTATACAGATCATGAGAAGGAAAGATTTTCCTGGATTATCTCAATGGGCTTTAAATCTAATGCAAGTGCCCTCAGAGAAGGATGCAGAAGGGAAGGTTCAGTTCACAAGGAGCTGAACCAAGAAGCTACAAGGCTGCTGTGAAGAAGGAACCAGAGGGCATTTAGAAAAGAATTCAAGGAACATAGTGAAGGCAACTGACCAGAACCTCTGGAGGGTGTGGTCCTGTGAGTGAAGGTTTGTGCTTTGACTCAGAAGAACCAATTTCAGATTCCTGACTTCCAGAACTTCAGTGAATAATGGTGCTGTTTGGGGCCATCAAGCTACAATTCATTGGTTGTATGCCTGAACCCTGGATTCTTGGAGTTGACTCGTGAGGTCACAGGAAATCATGTGAGCAGGGCAACCAGTGTGTGTGTTCTGCTCTCTGGAGACAAAACTCCAACTTTTCATGAAATTCTCTAAGATACTAAGACCTCTGCCTGCCATCTTTCCAAGATATATTTTTTTCATTAGAAAGGGAAAGGAGTCAGAAAAGGCTATAATAAAGAAGTCAGAAAACACAGAGACACCTACTGTCTTGAGGAGCCGGTGTGGGCTCTGGTAGCAATGTTTTTCCTGTAAAATAAGAACAATATATAAAGTCATCAAGCATCTGGGAGTACCACTCCTTGAATTTTCCTGTGTCAATAAAACCTTGACAGTTTTCCACACTTGTCCCCATTCTTCCCTCCGATCCACATCACACTGTGGGGAAGGAATGAAAGGAAGACCTGCAGTTTATATAGATTGAATAGTGGCCACCATAAGCGGGAAGGCATTTTCTAGGGTCCAAATAATGCCATATAAAGGAAATAAAAGAACATTAATTTTAGAATTGTGGAACCCAATTTCCAATCCGAAGCACAGGATTAAACTGCTTGGTCTTCACCCCAGCCTCTCCAATCACAATAAGGGATTAACAATGTCTGTAAACAGCACAGAAAAATTTAAACTGTTGATAAGTGGTCAGTGTTCACTACACAACAATTTTCCACATAGACATTTTAGTAGTGGCTATGGAATAATGTACAGTTCATTATCTGAAACTATTTTATGTGAGTCATATATGGCTAAGTCACAAATATATTCTTCTTAAAGAATCTTATTCTTATTAAATGTATATCTTACAGGAATTTTTTAAAGGTTTTTTTTTTCTTTCTAGATTTTGTTGGAATCTGACAAGAGGGCACGGGTAATAGCCTCCTAGATAACATTTCTCTATCTTCCAGAGTAAAACAAAGCTACTATCAACATAAAAAGACCACTGCGAGTCACTGGCAGGAGGAGACCCTTCTAAAATGCAGCCCACTGGAGTACTCTGGAAACTGGGAAAGCTAATCCTGAATGAGGAAACATGTGCATACAGCCAACAGAGGGCAGTACCGAGCAGGCCTCTTAACTGTACAATGAGGGCATTGGCCATGATTCCCCAACAGCAGAGGGCAATGTGGTTCCGCTCATCTATTGCAATAGGGTCAACGTAGTACATTCTGAGTCCAGGGTGAGCTTCCCCATTTCCTGCTTTGTCCTCTTGCCTCAGTTCCTGACCTGGCTTTGCGGTAATTCCCAAGTCACCTAAATAATAACACGGTGCTTCCTGTAACACCCGGGACCTCCTCACACTGCTGGTTCTTAGTGTTTTGAACATTAGAATATTCTGACCCTGGAAGGGCATCTACCTGAGTCAGGGATAATGTAGACGATCAGAGGGTGAAAGTTCCAGAAAGCGAAACTGCATTGCCTACTCCCACTCGCCCTGCAGCCGCAGAGTGTGGCCAGTCCCAGCTGCTGGTGGGAACATTTCTGAGGTCATGACTCTCATCCGGGATTCTCGGGTGGCCTTTTGATCTTCTGTTCCTTTGGAACATTTTATCTGTACTCAACGCCTTCATTCTTACCCTTTGAAATAAGGGCCCGACACTTCCCTGATGCTGGTATTTTTGTTTGTTGCTTGTTTGTGCCAACGAAGGGAACATATTGGGGGGTCAAAAAACTAGCTCTGCGATCTAAGAGAGGGGGGAAGGGTTCGTACCTTTTTGTATCTGACAAATCCAGTTGCTGAGGTGTTCACAGTTAATATCATTCCAGGACATACCGGGGTCGCCTTTCAGTTCACCACAGTATTCAACATTTTGGTAATTATTTGGCTCACCATAAGCCCAATTTTCATAGGAAACCTATATTGGAAACATTATACTCTATCTTAGCCACAAAGCCAGGGCGCTATGCTGTTAGAAACATTAGGCTGCAGATATTAACCATATATAGCACATCAGTGCAAATCCAAATGGAAAAATAGATGTTTGAATTTTTTCATTCATTTGCTTTTTACTTTTAGCTCTGGAAGAACATTTTATGGACATATGTGAGGAAGAAACAGCTTTTATTACATGGAAACTTTTGAAGCTGACTAGAGTAGGGAATTGATTCTTATAACATTTTCTTTATTCTCATTAAACAGAAGTAGATCCAGGGGCCACGGAAGGGGGATTTATATATAGGAAAAAGTTAGCAAGAAACTTCCACTTCTCAGCCAGCAGTTGTAATTTCGTAAATTTACAGGCCATTCTTAAGGGATGGTATTTCAGTAAGTTGTTGGAAGCTTTCCCTCCATTACACAGGCTACAGAAAAATAATTAACTCTTCTTAAAGAAGAAAAAGGGCTTATAAAGTGTGGCTGACAGAATAACCAGCCTTTGCCAAAACGAACAAGGGAAACATGCTGGGGCCCTGGGTTTGGTAATTTGGTTTTTGATAGTTTTCAGTGTCTGAAGGGTTTTGGATCAAATATTATGATCTGTTTTTATAAACACAAACATGGAATCCAAACATCAATGCAACCACCAAGTAAACCACCTCACTAAGTACTTGAAAGATGCTTGTGGGCTCTGAGGTGGCATTGATATTATAAAATATCCTTTCCCATGATGACCAGGGCTGCTAATGTTGCCAGCAAAAGCCAGAGCTCCCCACTTCTCAAATCTGGAGTAGTGTGACTGATTTTAACGGCTACCAAGTCCAACAGTGCTGAGCTAAAGGCAGCTGCAGAACAGCTGTGAAGACGTTCAACCTACATGCTGGGTTTGTACAGAATGGAGCTATTTTATAGAAACTGGTGATTGACTTCTCATTCTTTATGGTATTTTTATCCCCTTAGCTTAGAGTACATGGAGACCAGGGCTGGGCAGTGAGTGTATACTGCACTTGTATTTATTTTGCATCAAAAATTATCTTAATTACTTACCTTGATAAAACATCAGTTAAGTCAAATGATAATATCAAAATAAATACATTACAAGGTGAGAAAATGATGCATTTAAAACTACTTACAGGAGAACCATCGCTCCAGGTGAACCCCTCTGAAGGACTTCCATAGGTCAGTCCCAACCAAAATAGCTCATGGTAGCTTCCACTAGTCCTGCAACATACAGAGAAAGCACATGCTGTATTCTGAAAGAACTTTAGTCATTCAATGGACCATCAAGAGCTGACAGGTACCTCTGAAATAGTGTATTAGATAATGCATAAGCAAAAAGATTAATAACTAAATGTGTCTTCCAAAAGATGTCTCTGATGGCTAACACTGTCAACTTGATGGGCTCTAGAATTATCTAGCAAACAAGTCTCTGGTCACATTCACAAGGGATGATCTAGATTATGTGAGTCTTCAGACATGCCTGTGAGGGATTATCTTGATTAAATTGAAGTGGGTAGACACGCCCTAAAAGTGGGTGACACCATTACCTGGACTGGCATCCTACACTACATAAAGGGAAAGCAAGCTGAGCATCCCATTTATCTCCTGCTTCCTGACTGCATTGTAAAGTGACCAGCCGGTCTCCCTGTTATTGTGCTTTCCCGGGATGAAATAAACAACCTCTTAGGCTACATGCCACAGTAAACTCTGTCACTCTTAAGTCATACCACAGCAAAAGTGACAAAGAAAATATGAATTTTGGCACCACTCATCAATGCCCTGAAAACGGATCATTTTAGGGGGTATCATAGTAAAGCATTAAAAGATGGTCATCAATTCAAATAAGTAATGAATGTCTTATGCATTTACAGAGTGACTGACTCCAAGATTTATAACTATTAAAGGATTTTGAAATGAAATTTAATCAAAAAGAGCCTATGGATTTGTGAAGTGATACAGAAATGTGAATATTTTCTCAGCATCATAGCCACCAAATAGGTAACAGACAGAAGTGCTGTACGGAAGAGGGACTCACGTGATCAGCCTCCATATCACTTGCTGTTCGTCTTTATTCTTAATACTCGCTAGCTCTCCACCCATAGCCCTGCAGAAATCTCGAGATTCAAACCAGGTCTTCTTCTCATGTTTGCCTTTCGCATACAGCTACAGAAAAGGTTTGGAAATGGTTTTAAATTTGGTAACTTAGCAAATCAAGATAAATAAATCATCTACCTTCAATGCAGTTTCTTTTGTAGAAAAAGCAAGCAATGCAACAGTCTCAAACAAGACAGGTCTCTTGGTTGAAAATTCATTTATGAGTGCCTACTTGGATAGCTAGACATGGGCCAGTACTGGGGGTTACAGTTTCATTGAGAAAGCCTTAAAAAATAAAAGCTGTTTAAAGCACAGGAAAAATTAGATTAAAATATTGGAAACTGAAGACGTGCAGACTGGGTATACAGTTCATTGTGGAAGAGAGGGAAAGTAATTTGGTGAAGTATGAAAAAATGCTTTGGAACACAAAAAATAACAACAGTTTGATACAAAATAAATATGAATAAACAAAACACTGTTCCCTCTGTTATCCTGTTCAGTTTAAACAATGAATATCCTGGCAAGCTTTCAGCAGTGTTGGTGGCGTCCTTCAAAAACTGCGGTCTCTTTTCCTTAAGTTACTGACAGAAGTGGGTGAGAGTTAAGCTAAATTCTACAAACCATGTAACAAAGTACTAAGTCTTAATACTTACTACTTAGTACTGGGGACTGTAATAGGATCTAGGATGGTAGTGCAGGACGTGCTTAGCGATGCAGGAGCTAGTTAACTGGAGCAGAGAAAGGAAAGGGCTCATGGTTAAAATGGTAAGTGGCTCATGTGTTGGAGTGAGACAGGATTCAGTCAAAAAGAAATGTTCGGGATGGGAAACAAAAAGGTCTGCAGCTGAGTGAAGATGCTAAGCTAAGCAGATAACAGGAGGGACAGGGCCTTGAGCTAGTGATGCTGGGCCGGCTAGTGTGAAGACCTGGAGTCCTTGAGGAACTATGCAAGACAACCCTATCTTCTCATGCATCTTCTAAGGCACCTAAGCAGAACCGAAAAAGAGAGCTGCTAAGAAGGCCTACCTAGTCCAGGAGAAAGAGCCGGTTAGACCACGCCATAGAGTGAACGAAACTCAGTGCGGTTACTTTGTGATGGCTGTTGAGAGACAAGGACTGTTTCGACTAGTGATCACCACATTGCACTTTCTGGCAGCTGGCAGAAAATCAAGGTCAATAACTAGCAAAGCAGAAGTCAAGAATGAGTAAAGAGAGGCCCTGCCACCGCTAACTGGGTTGGCTGCCCAAGAACAGGACGTGACCATCTCTCCACAGAGAGTGGGCTCATCTAACTGGTCAACTGAAGATTTTTACCTTAGTCTTTGTCCAGGTTCTGCCACAGAGCTACAAAATCCCCTGAACAAAGAAGTTCAACAGTTTTTCCTCTTTGGGAAACCCTTGCCCTCTTGGGAGTTACTCTCACTTTGCCTTTTTATTTTTTAATTTTTTTTTAATTTTTATTTATTTATTTTTTTGCTCTTCATCAATTTCTTATTTTTCCATAATTCCCCTTAGGAAAGTGTGTTTCTGCTTCTGCATAACCCCACAAACAGCTTCATCTTTTGCTTCCACTGGCAATGAGACATAAAAATCAGGAGTTACTCTCTCAGGTCAATTTTTGGTGACTGTTCTTGGGTCAAGGATACCTGGGCCAAGAAAGATACAATTTCTCTCGAAAACTGCACCAGTGCCAGTATGTGAACAGTTCAGGAGCTCACTGGAGCCACCAAATTTTACATGTTTTTCCCCCATTATTCTTCATGAGTCATGGCTCTCACCACCACAGGCTTGCAGAAAAGGGGGTTAGCTTCCTATGTGTGTGGCCGCCTTGGTAGTTAATGCCTGCACCTTGTCCTGGGAATGGCTTAAACTCCATGAGTGAGCGTATCCTCTCTGACAAGTGGGTGGGGAGTAGGGAAGAGAAGGAGGGGTGGCAGAAGAGGAGGGGAGAGAACTGGGGTTGGCATGTAAAATGAAAAAAAATTAAAAAACAGAACAAAACAATGTGACTTAAGCAAGCTTCCTCAACAGCAGGTCCTCAACCCTACCTCAGCTCCTACACCCTGATCCTGGTTCTGGTTTCCTTAACTAGTCACCGAATTTAATTAATTCCCACATCTTAGTATTTATAAGGGTAGTCTGTCCATATGTAAACAAACACTAATCCAAATCTTTCTGAAACCACATAATTCATACCAATGCACATAACTGGATCTGGTGAATATCTGAGTATTGTTGCTACTGGAATTCCTAGTTCACTGCATAGCTACAGAAATTCTACTGTATCAAATCCCCACAGCCTATTTCCTTCAGGCATTTGTATGATGGTAGATCTGGTGTTTGAATGATGATGCGAAATCTCCAAAATCTATTTTATAAATCCTCTCTTATATTGGCCCCATATATTTCTTCCAGGAGAATATATGTTAAGCCCTGCCTAGTCAAACTAGATTAAACAACTCATGGATCCCCCAGCTACTAATAGGGATAACCAGCTCAATTAGACATGCCATGCCCTTCTTGACAACTTTATCTTCTCACAAGTTATTGTTTTCTTTATTTAGCACTGGATATGGAATCCAGTGCCTCTCACACACTAAGCAAGTCTCTACCCCTGTGTTACAAGCCTAGGCTCTGAATGAATTCTTCCTCTATCTTGCCAAACTGTCTCCTGAAGTGAGTCAGGGTCATGTGCCTCTGAAAGGGATTTAATAAAAGAGGTCTTGAGCATAAGACTTTATCATTAAATAGTAAATAATTTATGAATTAAAATAAATCTAAATTTTTCTATGAAGATTATGTCAACATCCTTATTGTGATGAGATGTGATTTTTTTGTTTGTTTTGCTTTTATTTCTGGTCTTGTTCTTATTTGTGTTTGACTGGTTGCTTATTTTAATGAACTTGGTTGCAAAAGAAGAAAACAGAGGGTTCAGTCTAAGAATATATAAAAATAGTGGCAGAACACACTTAAAGGTATTGAGCGGCTCCATACTTGCAATACTTTCATCTTTCATCACTACAGTCATTAAGGGCTAAATCAAAGAAGTGAAGCGGGAACTCTGTAGTGCTGACACAACATGATTGTAGACCAGTTTGTCATTCAAGTTAGCGTAAAGCTTGGACTTGAAGGCAAGGCAAATGCGAAACACCAGAAGTTACCGTAAGAAGGAACAAATTCTTCACCAAAATGAAAATCACAAGCTCAGAACAGGGTTGGAAAGCCATGAGAAATGGAGGAGAAGCAGAGAGGAAAAGTCAACAACGAAGCAGATGATGTCAGAGGTAAGGTCCAGTCTGTGTTGCGACCTGTGTTTGCGGGTCATTTATATCTATCCAAGGCACTCTCCATCAATCAAACCAGATTAAAATTTCTGCAAGGGGGACCTGAGTCGCATGTTTTATTTTTTGTTTGTTTTTAGTATTTCAAATATTTTATTAGTTTAGCAAGTAATACTTACCTTGAAACACATGCTGGTTTTGCTGGTGGTACCCCAGTCTTCCGGGCATTTCGGTTCAGGGGTTGTTGTGGGCTCTGGTGGGCGAGTCACTCCTTCTGCCCAATGTTTGCACACAAATTTTGCCTTTTCTTCACATTTCAAAATGTCCCACAAGCCACCTGCCACCCCGGTTTTCATGGCAACACATCCTGTCTTTCTTCCTGCATTAAACACAAGGAGAACTCAATCAGTGGGTTCTTCCCAAAGACCTGCCACGCTCAAGAAAGGCAAAGCAGTGAGATAGCACAGCACATTCCTACATGTGACAGTGAAAGGCAGCATTTGGAAGCTGCGCTGCCATATCTTTACCTTTCATTTGTGTGTTCTATATTCCCAAAATGATCATCATACGTGTAGGAACTTTTGAAAGCATTTTTATATTTTCCCATCTGGCTGGGTGGCCCACATTTAGACATTTAATGATAAAATACTTCTGCTATAATAGAAAAGATAATAGCATAATGGATTTTCCTTCCTGTTCTTGTGCCTGCTTTCTTCCTTCCTTTTTTTCATTTTTTTGAGATTCTCTCCTCCTGCCATGGTCACTTCATTCTTCAGAACAAAAGCACGTGATAGATTTCCAAACAAGACACGTCTAAGTTGGAGAATTTGGACCAGTTTTTCAAGCTCTCTTGTTTCCTCATCTTAAAATGCAAACAATAGACTCTGCTGTGCAGAGCAGTGATGCAGGTTATGAAGAAGTCCATAAAAACCAAGCAATGATCACAGTGGCATTGACATTTTGTCATTCTGTTTTGTGGTCATTGTAGCAATAAGTAACATAGAGGTTTGAAAACATCAAGATGCTTGCTGCTAGGAGGAGCTAATCTTTTTATGTAGTTTTCAAAGAATAGTAAATGTGAGGGCAGCTGGTTGGTCCAAAACCAAATAACTAGGACTTGATGACTACCCAGATTAGTGAAAATCTAGGCTTGCATTTCTAGTCCTGTGATTTCTGAGTTGCAATTTCTGCATCTTTTAAATAAAGGTACTTAAATGACCTTTGTCATCCTTAGAAGGATAAAATAAAATTCAAGGTATGAAAATGGCTAAAGATAAAGATAGACAAAAGACACTAGAACAATGATTCCTCATGAGAACCCCTTAGTCCCCTCATTCAATTGCATTAATATTCATATCCAGTCTCACTGAGAAGTTTTACATCTACTTTCTATAGAGCCTTGAGTTCTCAGAAATGAGGCAAATATTCAGAACATCTGTGAGTACTTGGAATTTTGCATCTTTTCAAATACACCAGTCCCAAATTACTTAACAATTTTTCCCTCCTTTTTGCCCTATAAGGCTGCAAGCTGGGTGGGAGCAAAGGGCAAAAGAAATGCAAAGGCTATTGACAACACTGTTGCCTTCCATGCTGTATCTGGAGGACCAGCGGCTCTGCTGAAGGAAGAGAGGGAACGACACTCCAAACAGAGCACTTGAGTACCTGGCATGTCAGCGTTCCAGTGTGTGAACTGCACCTGCTCATCCACGGTCCACTGGAATGTCCCTTTGTTTTGGACATCTGAAAGTCCTGTCCAAAAATATCTTTCAGGCCTCAATCCAACCAAACTAGTCAGGAATGCTTGTTCGTATCTTTTAAAAAAGAAATAAATAAATTCGACTAAACTTTAGAAACATTTATGCAAATTTCTTATATTATCAACATGAAAATTGTTGCATTTGTCTGTTTGAGCTATGATTTAGATAATAATTCAAAAATACTGCAATACTATTCTGTAGCTCTTTCTTCTGGATTCTAAGAGTCTCTCTTGAAAGGAGACGGCAGCTCATTGATGCAGTAAGCTAAGGAAACTCAGGAAGCTCAGGGAGTTATAAGACTCACAGGACCTCTCCCCGAGATTATAGAAGCAATAAACATCACTAGGGAGAACAGATTGCTCTATGGAGCTGCCTATATATTGATCAGGAATGCAGCTTTCATGAGGCAACATGCTAGGATGAGTTTTCAGTGAGACAGCTGTCAATGAATGTGCCATGTTCATGTATGTAACCTTTTACACATCCTCCTCCTCTAGGTAACACCCATGACGTCACTGATTCACCAAGCTGGACTTGGGTGGAATCATGGCACTTGATGATCTGGAGTAAAGACACATTTCCTATCTTCTTGGAGAAAGTCATTCAGTAATCTCAGCTTTCCATCATTTAAATTGTAATATCTTTCCACTAAGGAAATGTAAGCTTGTAAAGAAAAAGAACAGCATCCAGCTGACTCAGTTAGACTCAAATCATCCTCCGCTGGCCCTCATATTGGCCTCTCATCCTTCACCAAATTTAAGTGAATTTTGAAAACGCAAAGGAGAAAACTATAGTCTTTTTAAAAATCATTTGAAACAATCAGTCCACTTTTCACACAGGCCAAGTACCATGCTCAATTATTGATTATAGAAGTAGAGGGATTTATCAAGGATAATTACAAATGGGGCTATCACATTTATTTCCCTCCTCACCTTGACAGGCAAGGTAACAAAGATTTGTCTTAGCTGAAAAACTTGAAACAACACAGACAACACAGGGAGAAATGGCTCCGAGAAGAGGCACTCAATTTTCAAGAACATAGAGAGCCTCAGAGAGAACAAAGAGGCCCGTGGACAATTCTAAAACCAGCAGACGTTCTATTTAACCAAGGTCCAAATAATTCCAGATGCCCACATACAATAAACAAAACACTACAAGGGCAATTTACTTTTTAAAATATGAAAAGCAAGTTTAATGTCATTTAGTGAATTGTTAAATAGAAATAGCACAGAGAACACACAAAGAATAATTCACAGAGAACACATAAAGAATAATTCTCTTGTAGATGATTTTTAATAAACCAATCACAACACAGTCCAGAATGTATCCCCAGGGTACTTAAACAATTCACCTCCTCTGTCCTAAGATAAGATGTAGCTGTGTTCTTGTGGTCAGGTGTTTATATTAGCACTTCATGACTGAGAGGAAGATGCATGTTGAAACACAATCCTCTGATATCTGTTTTTATCAGAGGCTATTTAACATCAGCCGGACTCTGTGAATTTTGAATATGCCTTGAAGAATTGAAACGCAAATAACTTTTAATTTTTTGAAGTTTGAGTGTATTATCCAAGCTTTGCAAAGAGTAAATAAAACAAATAAGTAAATACATCTCAAAGATGGATGAGTCCTCAGGTGTTAAAGTTACATTTTTTTTAAAAATCCTCCATTTTCTATTTGATTTTCTTGGCCTATCCATCTATTATCTAAGCCAAGCAAAATTTAATTGATTAATTAATTAGTTAATTAAAATAAAATAAGGATAGAAAGAATTAGATTATTTGCAGATGTTGTGTTATATATTGGGAGGTTGGGGTCATAATTTCAGGCCTTTAATTCTGAGCTGTCTTCCTTAATAGTAGATGATAAGACCCACACTATCAATCCCAGGATCCAAACTCAGATCCTCACACTTGTGTGGCAAGCACTATATTCACTGAGCCCTCTTCCTGGTCCTCTCCTTTAAGATAATCAGGAATTCTAAGTGCTTCCCACAGTTCTCTGAAATGGTCAAGCAAGTGAACAGAACTCAGTGTTGGGTCGTAGGAATGCCTTTCTAGAACTGGTCATTCGGGAATGCAGGCAAAACAGCTTAGGGCTTGCAACCTGGACCTGGCATGGGTAAAGTACAGCCTGAGGGACTAGACCCTTGGCCTGTGGGGTCTGTTGACATTGCCAAGCAGACAGGGTAGAAACTGAATTAGATTAGGAGATACTAGGTTGGGATCACTGATGGATTGTTGCTGGGTGGTGAGGGAAGTCTTGACACCTTTGAGATTAAGGAATTGATGGCGTTGCGAGTGTGCATGAGGAAAACGTGTGTGAGCTGGTGTGTCCTCTCTCTGCTGCTTTCTTCCACAAAGCAAGTGGTAAAAGTACAAAATGGGGTGTTCAGTAAACAAATCTTACCTTTTTTGCTTTAAAATTTTGACAACTAACAGATTGGAAAACAACAGATCTGCAACATACATCCAGCAGAATAGCCATAAACTGATGCCAGGCATGATGGTTCACTCCTAAATCCCACATATCTGTGAGTTCAAGGCCACTCTGATCTATATTGCAAGTTCGGGCCAGCCAGGGCTACATATTAAGACCCTTTCTTAAAATAATGTTTTAAGTAAATAGATTCATAAAAGTAACAAAGTAGTTTTATAATGTTTTCAATTAAGCCACCAAATAAGAATATTTTCAACATCTCCACTTTTATAAAGCATGACTCAAGGTCATATATTATCCACTTCAAAATTCATAGCACTGTTATTCTTACATCTTTTTGAACACATTTCTCTATTTGACATATCTTAGAACAAATTAAAAATAATTACATACCTATCTTCAACCGTTGTTAAGTAAGCTTTCTCATTTGTGCATGTTTGGTTTGCATCAGCGAATGTTGAAGGGGTGTGTCCAATCAAGTAGCAGTAGAAACCATGCCTTTTCCAGCCCTGCAAACACCATCAAGTAACAAACAAATGAGAGATTTGTCAGGCATACTTATTAGGAAATATTTTTTAAATGATCCCTTCAGGCAACACGAGTTGGTAAACAGGAAAGTCTAGGGAACACAAATCAGAATGATATCAGATGAAACAGAAACTGTGCCTGAGAACAAAGAGCACAGTATGACATTGTTCCTCACACGACAAACGATGGCACTAAATGAAGGGAACGCTGTCCTGAATTCTGATGCGTCCTCCAAGGAACACTGCTTGTGACCGGTGCCTGAAGAAACTGAACGATACAGCCTAGGATTTATTTCCCATGAGATCATCCCTGAAAATAACCTGAGGAGCTGTAACCTTAGATGTCTACTATGTCAAAGGTAGATGATGAACATAAAAGTGTGCTGCCTGGCCACTGGAGAATGCACATCAAAGCTCAGGCAACATAACTTAATGACATCTCTTGCCCACACTTCAGGTACACAAACTACTACATAAAATCACGTAAATAAAATTTTAAATTCCCAGCAAGAGTTGAGAGGAAGAGAGGAACTCTGCAGGTACAAAAACAAAACAAAACAAACAAACAAAAAAAAACAAAACAAAAAAAACTAAATTGAAAGCTAAGCTTGTGGGTGACTAAGAATATATCAAATGCAGACAGAGAGCTCGGGGCAGGGTCCTCCCATAGCACAGTGTTTGAGCTTCTTCTATGGCAAGAGAAAAATGAAAATTCTAACCACACAACAATTAATAGGCATATTATCTGTTTGGGGTGTTAGAGACCAGAAAAGGGTATTAAGTTTCAAAATAAATGTCATCCAGGTATGCCTGTAATGCCAGAACTTGGGAGATTTAGAAGTTACATGTCAGCTTGGGCTAAATATAGCAGGACCTTGTCAAAAAAACAAAGGTGGGGGAAGGTATCTCAGTGGTAGAGTGACTGTTCAGTGTTTTCAGGACTGTGGGTTTTAAATCCAATACTGCAAAGATCAATCACTTGCCAAGACTGTACTACAGATAGGGTCTAGTTCCAACTTAGCTCTGTAGACACTGTGTGGGAATCCATGACCGAATGGCAAAGGAATATTTGGTCTCCACAACGAGACATTCTAAGAAGAATACAAAACAATAGAGAGGTTTCCTCAAAGCAAGACATGGAGGGTGAGAGCGCCTGTGAGGGGGAGAAGGGCAGATGGGCAGTAACTTACAAACCTAAATTATAAACCATATGAGAAAATGTCTTGTCATAGGTGAGAATCACTGAGTTCACACAATGAACAATCAGAAAACTATATTATACAAATAATCGAGTTTGAGGTGATTTAATAAAGATCAATAATCAATAAATAAAAATAAAATAAAGATATGGGAGGTTTAAACCAAAAGAGAACTTCTAGAATAGAAAAAAATTACAGAAATGAAGTTAAAAATACAACAATCAGATTAAATACAGTAAAGGGGGTTTCAGAAAGAAATAGTAAACTGAATAGAGGGATAACAAGATAAAAAAAGCTTAAAACATATTCATAGGAAAAATATAAACACTAGTACTAGGGATACTGTGCTTGCTGAGAACATGGGAGGACTACAGTTCAAATCCCCAGGACCCGTGTAGAAGCTAGGCAGATGTAACATCCACCTGTAATGCAGAGACAGGAGAACCCCAGGGTAAGATGACCAGCTAGCATAGTCAGAATTAGCAAGCTCCAGGTTCAGTGGGAGACCCTGCCTCTGCAAGCAAAACTGGGTAATCAAAGAAGATACCCAGCACTAATGTAGGACACACACAGGTACACACACACACATACACCTACACACATGTGAACAGGCATACACGCAAGCATATTAACCACATACACATAACAAAGCACAGAGAGGGGATAAAGACACTAGAACAGGAGACTGAAAATCTGCCGAAAACAAGTCTCAGAAGCCCGGTGAACAGACTGCACAAGGGACATTTCTCAGGAATAAAAAGGTAAATGTAAGTCCTCAAAATGAAGAATTCTATTCCACACAACAACAGCAAGAAATAAATGGGTTAAAAAATTACAATGGGAATAAAATACATTTGGGATTTATTGCATCACACTAAAAACACGATTCTAAGAGGTGGTGGACCCATGGCCTCAGTTCCACCTTCTTTCCTGTTAGCATTAAAAGCACATGCATTTTCATGCCAGATTCATTAACTCTCCTGCGTGAAAATCCTAATAATGCTTTATATGTCAGGCTCAAAAGTGGTTCAGAACCACCTTGGTTAACTTCTTTGTTTAGCATTTCCATTCTGGGAGCATAGAATAGAAAGTGGAATCCCCTGAGGCTGGTGAGACAACTCAGCTGGTACAGTAGCAGGAGGACTTGAGTTCAGTCCCCTGGAGCGAAAGACAGGACTCCTAATGCCAGCACTGGCCAGGAGGAACCAGGTGGATTCCTGGTCAGTGCTGGCCAGTCACTCTAGTCTGTTTAATGAGCTCCAGGCCAGGCAGAGAACTTGTCTCAAGAAGCACTGTGGGGTCATCATCAGAGAAGCTTCCCATGGCAGCAGATGGAAACAGATGCAGAGAACCCCCACCCCAGGCAGACATTATGCTGAAAGAGAGTCTAAAATGGACTTCTCCATCAAACCCCTCCCCACAGAGCTCTGGAAATCCCACAGAAGAGGAGGCAGAAAGAGTGTAAGAGCCAGAAGGGATGAAGGGGAACAAAGTCCTCTGAATCAACTAAGCGAGGCAGATGTGAGCTCACAGAGACTGAAGCAGCAAGCACAGGTGATGTGGAAGTCCCCTCTGTGTGTGGTGATTTCCAATAATGAATAAAGAAACTTCCTTGGCCTGTTAATAGGGCAGAACTTAGGTAGGTGGGGAAGAAGGAACTGAATTCTGGGAGAAAAAAGGCAGAGTCAGGGAGACGCCAGAATCAGACATGCCAGAACTTTGCTGGTAGGCCACAACCTCGTGGTGTTATACAGATTAATAGAAATGAGTTAAATTAAGATGTAAAAGTTAGAGCTAATGGACCAAGCAGTGATTTAATTAATATAGTTTCTGTATGGTTATTTTGGGGCTAAGCTAGCTGAGCTGCGGGGACAAACAAGCAACTCCCTCCAATACACAGGGCCTACATGAGTCATCACCTGGTTCTCTGCATATAGCTTTTAGCTGAGTATTTTCATGGGGCTCCTGAGTGTGTGGAAGAATGGGTCCCTGATTCTTGTGCCTGCTATTGGGACTCATTCCCTTCTGTTGGTTTGCTTTGTCCAACTTTAGTATGATAGTTTTTGCTTCATCGTATTATTGTATTTTGTCATGTTCGGTTGGTATCTCTTGGAAGCTTGTCCTTTCCTAATGAAAGACAGAAATGAAGTGGATCTGAGTGGGAGGGGGCATGGGGAAGAACAGCGAGGAGTAGAGGGAGGGGAAAGTGTATGAGAGAGGAATCTGTTTTCAATAAAAGAAAAAATAGCGAAACAAAACAAGTAAACAAAAACCAGTGTGGAGCTTGCTGAATAGTCTCCTCTTGCATACACATATTCATACAAACATGTGCACAAGTTTATCTCTGGCCTCCACACACACATGTGTACACAAGACACAGCACAAACAGCAGCACACACATGCATCCACATGAGCATGCACACACATCAAAAGAAAAGAAATGCTTATAACTTCTCTGGCTAAACTTTCTGGAATGCAAAATTAGGATGAATTTTGACCATTGTTAAGACCCTCCATGAATCTCCCCCATGCTGAGATCTTTCTAAATGCTTTGTTTTTCTTTCCAGCTTATTCATCCTACACCAGGTTTCACATCATACATTCTTGTCTTGAGGTGTTTGCTATTGGGTGATGTGACCCCAGCAGCACACTCTTGAAAACACCATTAGTTCTCACTTCGCCTTCAGTTCAGGAGAAGTGAAAAAAGACAAAAGAGGAAGATGAGCTACTCAGCAGACAGGAAAACAATAACCATAGGCCTACAAAACTATGTTTGTAGTTTCTTTATGTGTTCAGAAATTGTTTACAAGATGGTTTATTTCAGTCTTCTATAACTCTCTCTGTCTCTGTCTGTAGTAAATGGGGAGCGGGCCTGCTTTTCGTCCGGCCCAGCTCCCACACGGCTAGCCTATACCCAGAAATAACAACACACAAATTCTATTCATTTAAACACTGCCTGGCCCATTATATCTAGTCTCTTCTTTGCTAACTC